>PVJX010003054.1:0-115365 GCA_004027295.1 Dolichotis patagonum
TTTCTGTGGCCTTTGAAGGCTCTGCTTGGCAATGTGTGCTGATGTCTAGGGGAAGAGCTGGTAGCCTCTTATCGTTTGCGACCTTTGGTGTTTGGTCTTCCTAGAGTGAATGGCAGCTCTCTTCCAGAGGTCTTTGGGAAGGAGTATTTTCAGATTTGCAGCTGTCCAGGTACCAGATGTCAGGTACCAGTTGGCTCTTTGTGCAGTGTGTCCTTTTGTTTCTTTTCTTCTTCGTCTTCCTTTATTTTAAAACTTGGCAGCAAACCTTGCCTTTCAAGTCTCTTGCTTATTTTAAAATTTGTTTGCATTCCATGAGTTCAAACCAGCGGAGCGGTGGGGGGCAAATGAGCCAAGATGTTTATTGTGCTGAATTTCAGGGAAAAGTCAGCTCAAATTAAAAACTGACCTCAGGTAGTGAACAAAATAAATACTGGTAGATAATTAAGAATAGATAATAGTGCTGATTCTAACAGTATCCAGAAAATACCTGAGCACAGTGTTAACAAACAAAATAGAATAACAATTCAGAGCGGCAATTTTAAACTTTCCAGACACCAGGCAAGCAAACACACTGCTAGGAAATCTCTTGCTGTCCCTTTTCTTGAGGCCATGGAGACCTCATCTTGTGTTGTTTTTGAACAGCTGTGGGATTTTTATATCTAACACAGAATTTGGAACTAAGAATCATGGCATGGGCCAAAACCATGAGAAAATAAAGTGTCCCAATATGTTCAAAACCAATCACTTTATTTTCTATATGGTTTTAGAAAAAAATGAAACAAAAGTATAGAACAAATGGTTGGGATCACAGCTTCCCACCTTCCTCTCTGTCTCTATCTTAAAATAGGAAGAAAGGAAAAAAAAAAGGAGATTCATTATCCATGTTGAATCTTGCCTTGGAATTTCATTGCCTGGGGTGTAAAAGACTTCTGGCTACCAAATAACCAAAATATCTAAAAGTCACTCCTTCCGGAACTAGTCCTGAGAAAGCGTACAAAGAAAGGTTCCAAGGGGACTATTAAAGGTGTGGCTCAGTTTCATTCAGGTGAAAATACCGTGATGGGTGTCTGTGTCTCCATCTCTCACTGCCTCCCTCCCTCCCTTAGCCATCCTTCCATCTACCCCTCCAGCTACCTGGGCTTAGAATTCAAGTTTAGATGCAATGTTTGCCAAGGGATGTATATCAACATATTTATTTGAAATGATTTTGAAAGCATAACAAAAGGAAATGTCTGAATGAAAGTAAGTCTAATTTTGCTAATTAATTTGATAATGAGGACTGATTGTCCAAAAGTAAAATGGTGGACATTTCCTACAAAATGTGCAACCCAAATTCAGTTCCAAAGTTTAAAAAAAATAAAATATTAAATAATTTACAACATGGAAGAAATGTCACTTTTTGTATTCACTTAAACAATGATAAATATGCCAGTTTAAAGGATGTGAAGGGGTATAAAATTTTCCAAAATTATTTACTCTGGAAATACCAGAACAAAAGAGTTGGTTAAGAGCAAGACAGCATTTTCCTTGGAGAAGATGAAGAGAAATGGAAAGTGTGGGGCTGGTGGGAGGCATGCGGCTTGCTCTCCAGCTGACCTCAGGTGAGCAGCTGTTTTAAACACATGCTGTGTGCACTTGGGGATTATTAATGGTGAGGAGAGTGCCGTGTCCTCCGATCAGCTCAATGTGGGTTTTTTGAAAAATCTATGGTATACACCATTTTTGGAAAAAGTAGGCACCCTAATAAAATAACAGTAAAGGCTCACAACTCCATCACTGTGAATCTTGGATGTGTACTGTCTTCCTTGTAAAGAGGCCCAGAGAAGAATGGGCAGTCCTGCAGCGAAGTTGGAAAATAGGACCTCCAGTGTGCTGGAAAGCTCACTGCCATGCTGTGCATGTGCACACCTAGACCAAGCCAGAAGTCCTCCTCAGGAGTGTGGACCACTGAGTCAGGTGTATTCAACCAGGAAGAGTCCTTGATAATAAGGAGAGTCAACAAACTAACCCGTACCTGGTATTGCTGAATCTCACATGTGACGTTAACTGACAAAAACAAAGTAAAAGATTATATACTGTGTGAGGCCATTTTTAAGATAAGGTCAGAACCAAGTGGGTCCTTGTGGTTAGAGGCTGGTCAGGGTCATGCTGCTGTCTGAAGGAGGAGGGCCAAAGGGGAACCCTGGGGGCTCCTGGGTACTGATGTGCTCTGTCTCGGAGTTTAGAAGCAGTTTACGGTGATGTGTTCTCTTTGTGAAAATTAATGATGTTTTGCTTTGTGTGCTTTTGTGTATATGTGTTAGACTCCAGTGACACTTAAACGAGCAAAACAGCAGTGGTCAGGTGTTAAGTTAGTCCAGCATCAAATGGGCCACCCAGTTGGTCTTCACACGTAGAAGAGAGGTAGCAAGACAGATGCGGAGCAGATGGAAAGCTATTTTGAATAGAATACAATAATCTCTTGGTTTCCAGTTCTGCTATCATTGCCTCTTCCTGACCAGTCTGATCCACGGGCCTTCCCCTCCTTCTTCCTACCCTACCACTGGGGCTTTCAGACCCCTGGCTCTTACTCATGCTGTGAAATGGCACATGATTCACCGCGTACCTAGGGGGTCAGGGGCAAGACCATATCCACATGTGGTCACCTCAGTGGCTGTGGCGCAGTCTGCTCCCTTCACTCGCAGTAGGATCCAGAGCAGGAGATCAAATGGCCTGACTGGAAATGTTTCTCCTGCAGCCTAATGGGTAGGTCTGAGGCATTTCAGCCGCTGTCACCTAGGGAGTTGTGTGACAGGGATCAAAGAGTGACTTTTCATATGATTGGCGGTGCAGGCTTTTCCTGTGGCTCTAGCAGACTGGATTTCTTAAGGAATCTAGAGGGAGAAGCCAGAAGGGGCAGGCCTGCAAGTCCCAGCCAGTCTTGAATAACTGTGATGGTGTCCTGAAGTTGCTGTCTCCTTAAAAGTACAATTTTTGAGTTCTGATTTCTCTTGTCTCCTTTGTTCCTATCTTTATTTCTTCTCTCTTACTGTTACCTCACCCTACCCCAGACTTTGATCCCTTATTCTTAAAGGGGTGCAGAGGGTCAAAAGGTCTGTCTTCTTATAGCTGCTTCAAGCAGAGTGGGATATTGATCCAGCCTGGCCAGGGGTTAAAAATCTCATCCTGACTGATAAAAAGGAAACGTAGGAATATTGGATTCTGCTATTTGAGGAACCATCAGTTTTTGAAAAATCTGAGAGAGCAAGGACATATAGGACATTAGCCTACAGCAACAGCAGATCAGGCACTATCAAATAATTTTCTGTCCATACAATCATAGTTAAATAAATAATATTTTTTTCTTCAAGGTTGTTCCAGAGACTCAGGTCACCCGCAAGTTGCCAGAGCTTATGGTAGAGTCTGACTGTGCACTGACTGTTGAATGTGGGTCTTCTCATGCAGAAGACACCTTTGCAGAGTCATCAGGAAGATATATTTCTGTTTTGATAACACAGGTTCCACCCTGCGCTACAGTTCAAATGTCTAGAGCCATTCAGGTTTGTAAAATGGCTCTTCCCATCATTTTTACTTCAGAACTGAGTAATGAAACCTGCTCTGCAGTATGATTTAGTGTTTCGTGTATGCGCATAGTTCCTCGGGTGTTTGCCCCATCCAGCTGCCCCTTCGGAAGCCACAGAGCCTCCTCCTGCCTCCCCCTCCTCTCTGCCCTTCCTGTGCTTTCTTAGGTTTTCATTTTATTTCCCTTTCCACCCCTACGAGGGCAGGCTGCTGAGGAGGCCAGCAGAGGACCAGCGTGCTTGGATGAGACTCAGGGTGTGGAGGAGCATTTTGGTTTTATTCACTGATCACTTTTGGCAAAGCGCAGCCACTCTTGCTGGCGCTGGTGTTCTCATCGGGGAGGGGGCTCGGCCAAGGCAGGATTGCGTGAGTTGCAACAGCAGTGGTAGGACTAGAATGAAATGCCTGAGATATTATTTTATAAAGAGAAAAGTGTTCTTCCGGCCCACAGCTTTGGAGTTTCTATGACTGGTTGACCTCATTATTCTGGACCTGTGGGGAGGCAGCACGTTGAGCCAGGGGCAGGCAGCAGAGCAAACCTGCTCACACCATCAGTGGGAAACAGAATGGCGAGAGGACTGGCCAGGACCCCTTGTCCTCAGGCGGCAAGCCCTCTATCATGCCTCCCACCTTCCGGAGTGCCACTGTGGGAAATGAGTATCTCACATATGGGTGTTTGGTGAGACATTTATCCAGACCACAGCGCTGTGCCATGGTGAACACGAAGAATAAGACCACGCAGCTCTTAAAGCTACTGAATAGCTATCTGTATGTTCTCTTTGTCTCTCTGTGTCTCTGCCTCTGTATCTCTGTGTCTGACTCCTCTGTCTCTCTCCACCTCTCTTACACACACACACACACACACACACACACACACTCCCTGATGGTTGGATCAGAGTGTGTATTGGCTGAGTCCTCCTAGTAGCTCCTTGCTGCCAGTTACAACCCCACATCGCATTTGATTGCTCCAAGCATGAGGAAGTAAAGACAGTAACTCAGCGTTGGATTTCTTTTGCTGTGACAGAGGACCTCATATTTATTGGATCCTCATAGTGGTGAAAATGGCCTATTGTCCTTTAGTCTGTCTCAAGGCAGACCAAAGACTTGGCAGTCGGATCCAGAGAGTGATAATAAAACAAGGCAAATTGGAGGCCTCTAGGGCTGAGTCTGGCTGGACTGGAATTAAAAGAGCATGAGGTAAAATCTGAATTTTTGCAGAATCCACTTGACCCCTTGCTATGTGGTGTCTTACAGCTTCCACCAAACTCTACTCAAAAGAACAGTCCTCTTTTAATTGACCCAACCCAGTTCTCCCTGCATTTATATCCAGACCCTGATGTGATATAAGTATGTTCTGATTACTCTCCAACATCAAGGATGAATTAGAATAAATATTTGTCCCTTTCAGAGCAATTCACATGGAAATGGACTTTCTTTTTGGAGAAGGGGTAGACTGTAGATGGGGACATCTGTGTGGGTACTGAAAATCCAAGGCAAGGAGTCCCCAGTTTATTCTCTATTCTGGACTACACCATGACCTAAAGGTATATCTATATTACCAAAAATATCTAAGGAGATATTTTGATGCCTTTTTTCAAATGAGGATGATCCAAGAGGATGGGCACAGTCACAGAGCCCAGGTCAGAACCGAGGCCACACTGTGATACCTTTATTTCCTGTGACCTCATTAAGTTATACTTCTGACTTCTGCTTTCACCGCACTTAATACAATTTTCCTTTATTCTGTTTCTGCTACTGTGCTAGTGCTATGCCTATTACAAAAGAATAAGATACTTCTTTCTTGGAGAGTTTACTGACGACAGAAAGAAGGACGGTAGACATGAAGATTTTACTTACAATCAAGATAGAGAAAGATGTTGAGTTAATGTGTGAACAGAATTCAAGTGAGTGCAGACAGGGGGATATGGGATGAGGTCCAATCACAGAATCCATTCCAGAGCCTTAGGATCTTCAAAGTCCAGTACAAGGTGCTGAACTTAGCCAGATGAGAAAGGAGTCTGGCTGCTACCTGGAGATGAGAGACTCAGCTCTGCAGTGCTTGTTCCCAGTATATCCATTTTCATTTTAGCTGATAATAAAGAGATTTAAAATTTTATCTGAATTAGATAAGAAATTGCCATTTTCCATTTCACCTTTATTATTTTTAATCTTTATTTTCTTCCTTCTTTCTTTCTTTCTTTCTTTCTTTCTCTTTCTTTCTTTCTCTTTCTTTCTTTCTTCCTTCCTTCCTTCCTTCCTTCCTTCCTTCCTTCTTTGATAATTCTAGGACTTGAACTCAGGGCCTTACACATATTAGAAGCATTCCCACAACTGGGCTAAATTCTAAGCTCTAGCTCTATTTTCTTTATCTGTGTCTTTTTTCAATTCTACCTTTCCTATAGACGGCAGTTCTTTTTGTTTCTGCTCGTGGAAAACTAAGCAAAAGGGCTTCACAGAAAAGGCCTGCCTCTTCTGTTTTAGGAATTGCTTGTTTTATCCCTAGAAGCCTCAACTGCACTTCTCCTTCTGTGTATAGTTGGGAGTTTTGCTGATGGTTTGCAGGAGTTCAAATGCTCTAGCCCTTTCTCCTCTCAGGAGGGTGACTATGCAGCAGGTGTTTCACACCAGGCCAAGCACTCCCCCAGTGAACATTCACTTTGTCACTTCAGTCGTGGAAGGCTTGAGAATGACTCTGTCTCCCTCCCTGTCTCACTTGCTTACCTGTCCCCATTCATCAGTGTTCCCTTTACCTCCCCCCAAAAGCTGTCTGATTTTTGCTTCTGGTTCTGTTTTAGAACAAACTAAGACAAATACATAAGCAGAATTATACCCCCAAAGATGAAAAGCAGGGGAATAATACATATTGATGATAAAATTAAATTTGCTTTATATGGCATCAATCATGACATTTGTACTGTGTGGGCTATAATTTTACAAAGATTCACATTTTCAAATTATTTAAAAATTTCAAGTTGCCTTTAAAAGATATTTTAGTACTTTTATTTGTTTACGAGAATAACTACTGACATGAAAATTTTCAGTTTCAAATAAAATAGTGCAGCCACTAAATAATAGGCCCCAGCTTACCTGCTTCCCTCTTTTCTGCAAACTGTTCTTTGCTAGAGAGGTCTTATTCAGCCCACTATGGGTAAGCACCAGCCTAATACATATGTCTGTTATAGTTCTTTATGTCATTCTGGTTTTAGAGAAATTGGTAAGAATTTTTATCTACTCTTTTTCCTCCAGGGTGCTTGGCAAATGGGAAAGAGAAGTAAGCAGGAATGCAAACTGAATAATTTTCAAAACTACATGTATAATTACAATTATTTGCCTAAAGAACTCAAGACTTGCTGCAAATAATGAAGTCTATGTTGTTGAAAAGAGGGTGCATTTCTGTCTGCTAGGGTCATGGCCATTGTCAGGTGATGCCTACATGTGGTGAAGTCAGAAAGTCTGGGATAGACTGGGAGACTGGGAAGTGACAATGGTCCCAGAGCACATCTCTTGTTCACACAGACATGTGACATTCTCCTCTGCCACAAATTGCTTCTTCAGGTATACAGCTGGTGCTCTATCCCTGCAGGTTCCACATCTGAGAATTTAACCAACTGCAAGTCCAAACTTGACACAACCCCCATGACTCTTGAGGTTCCTGGGGTGAAGGATCCCGAGAGGATGAGAGAATAAAGAAGAGATAAAAACTGGGGTCAGGTGGAGTCCTTACTCTCTGGATGGGAGGAAAGGAACTACCCCCTCACTGTAGGGACATTTATTTATACATTTAGCAACACAACGATGCATGATACCCCTTTGCCTAGCAAGCCTTCACTTGGATTGTCTTGGTGTTTTTCTGGACTGAAGCAGCTTCTTCACGTGGCTTTTCCCTGGCGCTCTTTGTTCTTGGGATGGCCGTGCCCTGGCCCTGCATGCGTGATCAGTTTCCAGCTTCACTGGCTCACCATACAAACTGTTAAAAAAAAAAACTTAGCATCTGTAAAATAGAGGTATTTTGGGGTCATTTTCTCCTAAATACAATGTGGCAACTATTTACATTGTATTAGGGATTATAAATAATTTAGAGAGGATATAAAGTGTACAGGAAGACTTGCAGAAGTCATAAGTAAACACTAAATTATTTTGTGCAAGAGACTTGAGCATCACTGGACTTGGGTATCCCTGGGTAGTAGTCCTGGAGTCAATTCTACATAGATACTGAGGGATGACTGAAATTGGATTTTCATATAGACCGTGTCAAAGGCTTACTCCCTTCACATTGATTTTGCCTGTTTTCTTTCTAATTTCTGACACTTCGTCAAGTTTTCTTTCCCTTTGGTGTTTTCTTAAGACTTTTCTAAAAACAGTTTACATCCCAGAGGATTTCATTACCCCCAGGGTCTTCTTCCCAATGGATCTTTTTAGTCTCTGTTAAGAGAGACCCCAGTTTCATCATCCATAAGCTAGATGTTTTTCTCCTTCGGCTGGGCCATAAGCCCCGAGGGTGAGAACAGCAACATCTTCTTGTAATTACCAGGAATTGGCCCTGAACACATAGCAAGAATTGACAAATGCTGTCAAGTTGGTCCACTCATACAATTGGTGACAGTGAATTTAGTACGCACAGGTCCTTTAAACTTAATCGAGAATCTGAACAAAGAAATCATATAGAATGGCAACTCCACCAAGGCTTGCTTGCTTGCTTATTCACGTGATTTTCCAACTGTCAAGGATCTACAGTGTATGTGGAACACTTAAAATGCTATGTTTATTTTATCCCCACACTAGGCTTTGAGGTGGAGAAGGCAGGGATTAGAGCTGCATTTCACACTTGAGGAAAAGAAGGGAGGGGATTTGGACGCAGTGTGACGCTGATGTGCTGTGGAGCCCAGCGAGCCCACGCCTCTTCAAAGTGATTTGATTCCACGAAGCTCTCACTGCATACAGTGCTGTGTATGAGCATGGATCTGAGCTTGCCACTGGACAGGGTCCAAGGAGGTGCCCCCAGTGGGAAGATGGAGACTTCAGTTCAGCCCATGGAGTAAGTTTGTCCGTTGTCATTGCGGAAAAGCATCTCAGGACGCGGCCATGTGAAGCTCAAGCAGATTTATTAAGCAGAGTAAGAAATAAAGGAAAACAGGGAGAGGACCCCAGCTTGAGCAGCTGGGGAGCTCATTCCGATGAAAAGCTGTGGGCTGGCCTGCTCATGAAAGAACGGGGTCCGGTCTGCCTTTATGGATTTGCTGAGAATGGCTGGGGTCCAGTCAATACTGTCTCTGCTCCAGCTTTGTAGCTCCAGACGAATCCTTAGCTGAGGGAAGTTTGGCTTCCATGAGATGATGGTGGACAGCCTTGCTTGCTGACAGGGGTAACTGCTCCCACTTGGGGAAGTGACCTCATGATCAGGTGGTTTGTGAGGTTCTGCTTCCCCTGGCAGCTGAGCTGATTGTCCATTTAGCACAAGTGGACATTTTAAAGGCTGATATTTGGATATCCCTGAAGATCCTGAAAATTACTTTAGTTTCTCTTATGTTGGTATCTTCAGTCTTGAAGGGAAATGAGATAGGCTGTGTAAACTTAGGGCTAGTAAACCTTACAATGCATGTTCCCTGAGCAGGTATCTGACCCAAAGCTTTAAGAAAAAAGACACAAAATTGAAGGCAGAGACCAAGTTTCTTCCTGCTTTTAGTTACTGTTGGGAATCTGCAGCTTCATTCTTTCAGTCCCTGTTTCATTTATATTTCAATTTATGTTTCTCTTGACCAATAACATCGAGCATTTTTTCATGTGGCAACTGGCCATCAGAATGGCTTCTTTTTTGAATTAATAACTTAAATCTGCCTGATTTTAACTATTTTTGTCTTGTTACTGCATTGTGAAAGTTCTTTAAATACTTGGGTCCTTCATCAAATATATGTTAAGAATATTTTCTCTCAGTCTGTGATGTGTCTTTTCATTATCTTAATGGTATTTTCTTTTTTAAAAATTTTATTTTATTTTAAAAGGGAGTAAAATTAAACACAACAAAACAGAACAGAATGGGACATAAGAAAGCATAAATTTCAAAGCTAGACAACCAGAGAACTTCACTATCTGTCATATTGTCTCTTGTTTTCTTCCAAATGGTTGTCCTTATCTTTGCATATGGAGAGCTCATACTAAATAACATAGTCAGTCTTTTCACAAGATGTGTAGTTCACTGGCACCCACTTGCTAGGCAGGGGGGGAGAGGGAGGGGGACACGGGACGGGGGACAGGATGACATGAGATGTCTGATTCTCAGCCCACATGCAGGCAAGATCACAGTTGCCCCCCAGAGATGGGAAGAGTTCCTTGTTCTCCCGGCACCCCAAGTCAACCACACTGTGCAGGTCCCGGTGTGCCAGAGTCGCTCTCCTTTGGGCTGCCGAAAGTCAGCCACACTCTCAGCCGCTCCCAGAGGTGAGGGGAGCTCCTTGTTCTCCCGGCACACCCCGAGTCAACCACATGGTGCAGGTCCCGAGGCACCAGGGTCTCTCCCCTGCAGGCCCCCTAAAGTCCACCATACTTACCTGCTATTTCTTTCTGATGAATTGACCATTCCATTTCCAAAGTTGTGAAATGGCCAACAAACCACAGAAAGAATTTTCTTTAGGCTCCTGTTTGAAACCGGCAGCTACAGCGATCTGCTGGCCTTGCTTCAGGGCCACTTAATGGTATTTTCTAAAGAACAGAAAGATCAAATTGTGATGAAATCCAACTTATCAAATCACTTATGGTTTGTGTTCTTTGTGCCCTCAAAAATCTTTGCTAAGTGGATGCACTTTGAAACCATAATGTTAAGTGAAGCAAATCAGGCATACAAGGTTATCACATAGTTTCTGCCATAACCCATGTGGCTCTTGAGGTTCTTGGAGTGAAGGGCCACGAGAGGATGAGAACATAAAGAGACAAAGCTGGGGTCAGGTGGGCCCTCTCTTGATGGAAGAGAAAGAACTGCTCAACCACTGTAGCATGTTTATTTATACCCTTCAAAGAAAAATGTCAGTTTCAACCCCACTGTCTAGCAACCTGTTTGCTTGGCTGGCCTGGGCCCCTTGCCCTCTTGGTGCTGGAGCAGCTTGTTTACAGGATTGTTTTGGGCTCTGTGTTTTTAGGGCTGGCTTTGCTGTAGCCCCACACATGTGATCAATCTCCAACTTCAATGACTCCCTACAAATTTCTTTTATATGAAAAATTATATAAATAAATGACATCTAGTAGGAAAAAAAGAGAAAGAGAAAAAAGCTTTTATAATCCAGTATGGGCAGTGTATCTAAAAGTGTAACTTGATTTAGCATAACTGTCATATGTATTTTATATGATTTTTGCCTATTAGTTTGGTTTTAAACTTGTATATATGATAATTAATTCTTTAAGGATTTATATAAGTGAATCTGATGTTGTCAAAATAAAAGGAGGGTAAGGCAAGGGGAAAATAGAATTGAGATGTGTTATGTATGTGTACTAATTCCCAACAATGACTGTAATCATTGTGTCCTGTAAACATGTGCTAATAAAAACTTAAAGAAGTCTTTGCTTACTCCAAGGTTACTCTACTATTATTGGTTATATTAATCGCTTTTTCTGTCACCACAACAGCATGCATTAGGTGACTAATTTAATAAAGAAAAAAGGCCTTTGGAGGTTGAAATTTTGAACAACATGTCACAGGCTCTGGTGAGGTACCTGTGAAGATGGTAGACAGTAATAGTGAAAGCACATGTAAGAGAGAGAATCATATCATCAGACAGGAAGCAATAAAGAGACCAGGGTCCCATAGTCCCTTCTAAGAGGATACCGGCAATTGACTGAAGGACCCTCCACTGGGTCCCCTAATACCTCAGCACTGCCACACAAAGGTCCAACCTTCCAACCACTGGAGGGCAAGTCACATTCAAACCATAGCATAAGTGTAGGTTTTACATTTAAGCCTATGACCCATTTTGAGTTAATTTTTGTGTATTATGTAAGATAAGGGCCAAAATTTCTTTTTTTCCCAGTGCTATCCAATTGTTTCAACATCATTTGTTAAATAGATTATCTTTTCCCCATTGAATTGCCATGACACTTAAAAAATGCATTTACCATTCATGTGCAGTTCCATTTCTGGACTTTCCATTAATTTATACATCTATCGTTTCTCTGCACACTGTCTTCATTTTCTTAGCTACAGCATGTCTTGTAATAAAGCAATGAAAATCTTTTTGTGCTCTTTTTCAAAATTGTTTATTAATTTTTGCTACATACACCAACATCTATTGTGAATTTGATTGAATTGCATTGAATCTATATATCAGCTTGAGAAACTGGGGAGAAATACCATTTTCACAATACTAATTCTTCCAATTTGGAGTATGGCAGATCACTCCACTTGCTTAAGTAGTCTTTAATTTTTCTCTGCAATATGTTCTAGATTTCAGTGTAGAGGTATTACATATTTTAAATTTAATTTATCCCACATTATTTAATGTTTTAGAAATCCAATTGTAAGTTGAATAATTATTTTTATATTAAATAATAACAGTTGAGCCTTTAAAAATTATTACCTAATTTTTATTGTAATACATGTAATTCCAAATGAGTTTTTGTCTTTGTACCATGTGAACTTACTAAATTCACTTATTGACTTGTGGATTTTCTGAGGATTCTGTACGTACACAACTATGTTTTCAGTCATTGTCCTTCATTTTGTGTGTGTCTACTAGTTTTTCTCCTTTTTTTGTTGGGTATTATCCCATTTTAAGCAATCTTCAGTCTTTTGCTTATTTGTTGTTTGTTAACTTGTTGATGGACATTTGGGTTATTTCAGTTTTGAAATATTACAAATAAAGCTACTATGAAATTTGCTTAAATTCTTTATAGAGACATGTGTTTTCATTTCTCTTTAGTGAATACTAAGGAATAGAAGGGCTGGCTCCATGACAACTATACATCTCCCTCTCTAAGAAATACCAAAATATTTTCTGAAGTGGTTGTGCTATTTCACTAGCAGGAAACTAGTGTATCTGGTTTGTGTTTCCTGGCTGGGCAGGTCAGTAGATTCAGCCCTCATCTGCTGCTCGCTGTAGTCATTTTCTTCCTTTTCACACGTTCTGTCTTTTCAGTGACCCTCTGTACTCCACCGCCTGGTCCCCTTTCAGGGCCTGAAATGCAAGACTGATTCCTGCCGTACAGGAACTCCACACAGATTGCTTCCTGTCCTAGAACCATTTCGTGGGGCTCTTCACATGCTATCATGAATTCTGTTGCTCAGATGTCAGGTTGTCCATCTTCCTTTGAGGCCTATCTAAATCACACCACAGAGGTATCTCCATGATTCCCTATTATTTATTTTCTTTGTAGCACCCATTACCTCCTATAATTATATTGTCTATTTAATTGGTGTTGTCTGTTTCTCTAATTGAAATGTAAGTTCAATGAAAGCATTCTTACCTATTGTGCATTTAAAAGTGCCTAGAATCGAAGGCAGAAGATACACAATTAATGTTTATTGAATGAATGCACGAGCTTTTCCCTCTTCGGAAACCTCAAGTTCTTTTTCCAAATCCCCTACTCTGCATGTAACTTCCAGGCTTTGTGCAGCTTGACTCTGCCACACTTAGGGACCCATAATACTCTGAGAGTCCCTGTAGGGAAAAAAGAAATTGTTTCAACTCAGTATCTTTCAAAAGCATTCGACCATCAAAACCTTTGTTTGTGACTTATTTACTTATTAATAATGTTCTTTAGAAACCTTATTTGGAAACCATCAGGCAATTTCATAGCTAGATCTCAATTCAGTTAGGTAGCCTGAGCTGAATACATTACAATTGACTTAAAAAGATGCCTTCAGAAACCTGCACAAGAAAGTACCATCGAAGCTCTCTCGTGTCCCTGGGCTGCACAGTGAGACTATGAAGATGCATCAGAGGTGGAGCCCTGGCTACTTCCAGTGCCAGTCCCCGCCCCTGTTAGTGGCTTACAGTTTCTGTAGGAAGAACTGGAATTGAGTTTCTTTTTTTGTTTCTTTGAGATAGACTCTCATATGCAGTTCAGGCTGGCCTTGTATTTACAGAGATCTTCCTGCCTCGGCCTTCTGAGTGCTGGGATTACAGGTGTGCACCACCCACCCTGGCTCTAGTTGTTTAAATGTACCAAACATACATAGATTACAAAATTTTTGAAGATTTTCTAAGTGTACAAGAGCTACAAGAAACTTTAAAATTTTGTATTTTATAACACTATTGAGCATTTGTTTACCAACTTCTTACTAATATGAAAAATCTCGTTCAAATCAAGCCAGGATATCTTAGTTGATGAGTCCACTGAGAGAGGCAAAAAATATAAAACAGATCAGGAGGGAAAAAAAGGAAGAAGAGGAAAGAAATGGATATAGGAAGAAGAAAGGCGGTAGCAGTAATAGGGACAGTGTTTGAAAACTCGCTCCCCTTTGTCATTATAACTGTGACAGTAAAGGACTATAAAGCTTAGCCATGAATTCAGGGATGAAACTGGACATGAGAATGGATGACGAAGTCCAGTGCACACATCTGGACTTCTTAGCTGACATGTAATCATTTCCTTGTGGCCATCTCACACTGTCCGGTGTGATCCCAGCATCCACCCTTCCTGAACCCTAATCCTGACATTGTGACTCAGTTCTGGGGCCACTTACACTACAGAGAGCTCATAAGCAGATGTGGGGACTTGTCCTCTCAGACTCTTTCTTTTAGAATTTCTCGCCTCATTTTCTAGCCACTCGGGTTGTTCTGATCCCCACTTGTGGCTCTTCAGGCAATAAGATTACAGGTTCCTACAGAGTGGGGACCAGGCCTGCCCCAGACTACGAGCTGTGAAACAAAACAAAAAACAGGACACTCATTCAGCGCTATTCCTTTCTTCTAGATCTCAAATTCTTCAGTGTCTCCTTCTCTTACTTACTCTCCAATCTTCCAAATAGCGGGGTTTTAAACTGTTCTGTGTAGAGTTTCTAGCTGTTAGCTGTAGTGAGCACTCCTCAGCTGTTACTGCAAGTGGAATTGTCCCCGTGGGATGTGGCCAACTTTCATGAGAATTTAAAGGAGATCTGAGGGGATGCATAATTTTAGGTCTATGATAACTTGTGAGAACTCATGTACAAGGGCACCTCTAGAATCATTGTTCTTGTCCGATTTTTAAAGGCTGTGTCACATTCAAACAAGGTAATCTCCCCTCAGAGGCCATTTGGCCAGGATTCCATGCCTGCTTGCAGCAAAAGGTGACAGAATCTTCCCACAGGTGACCAGAATAGTGTCCACAGCAGTAGCCCTTTGGAATATGGCCCTGGAGGCAAAAGCAGAGCTAGAAGCAGCCTGTTGTTGGCACTGGCTGGACTTGCCAGAGATGCCCAACTCCTCAGGAAGCTCCGTCATCAGGCACATTTGTGCACCCCGGGGGTAGGTTCACCCTCATGGCAGGGGTATCCAAACCTACTGCAAGTGACAAGAATGCAGAACAGTTCTCCTGCCCATGAAATGTTACCAGCCACCCTGGGCATCAGGAAAGACAAGAAAGCCACTCTCTGGAGTGGCTTATTTTAAGAGGCCTGCAGGCAACTTTGCAATTGGTTTTTATGTACACTACCACTAGATTGGCAAGAAACCTCTTGGTGTTCCCCTTTGGCATTTTCTACCCACACCCAATCATGCACCACTTCCTTTTCCCTATCTTTCCCATCTGCGACTGCACCACACATGGCGTCAGTTTATTTTCTCTTATGTAACACAACATATGAGGGTATTTTATTTTTTAAAAGGAAGAGTTTTATGTAGCTCATAGTTTTGGAAGTTGAAAGTCTAAGACCAGGAAGTCCCAACTCTTTGGTCTCTGGTAAGGGCTTTGCGATGGATGACAGCACAACGGTGGGAGGGTGTGAGACAGTAAGCCAGAGGGGTTAAAAAGCCCATGTTGCATCACTGTTCAACTGGTCTAGGAGTTCTATTGCCACTTCTGGAGCCATGTGGAAGCAGGGAGTACAGGAGGCATCTATTTAAGAAGGAAACTTCCACTCAGTGGTGCAAGTTAGAGTGAAACATTACCCCCCAGAGCAGCAGTTTGAGGCCAGAAGGAGCCAGGTTGCTAACACAGCATTTTGACGGAGTCCTTACATGTGGTGTTTTTCATGTCCCCACCCTGCTTTCATCTGGCTCAGTTCCAAGTCAACAGATACGTGCAAAGTTCCAAGGGTCACAGCCAGACATTCTCTACATCCCTTGAAAACAAGCGCCTTTTCTTCTCACTGTTATAGGGAGTGAAGACGCCTTTCCAGGAGTTTGTCCCTATCGCCTGCCATACATTCCATTTCCATTGCCTCCTCGGACCCCCTGCCCAGTAAGGTGTCCAAAGTTTAAAGTAATTCCATTTTATCTCAGCAGAGGGCGATCCATCCTGCTAGAATGTGACAAAGTCGAGGTAATGGATTATCTGGGACCTATGGGAAGAGGTCTTGTGAGAAGTCTCCAAGTCTGAAAGGACTGGATGAAGTTCTCTCATTGCCCAATGACTGCCCCCATTTCCTGAATGAACTCAAGCCCAGGAGGCTGCTCAGAATTCCATGGTTAGTTATGACTGAGCCAGAACTGGAATTCAGATCTCCTACCTTAAGCCTATGATATTATCTAATGCTTGCCCAGGGCCCTCTAAAGTGTATTTCTTAAGCAATTATAAGGTTAGTCCATTTACATTTAATATAACTGCTGATATATGTGGGTTTTAGTCTATCATCGTATGTCTGTGCGTATTAGCCCTGGAAGTAACCCGATGGCGTCATTCATGTATGACAAGCGCTCTGTCAGTGGCCTACAGCCCCTTCCCAGGGGGACTGTGACCTTATTGGATGATTCTTATAAGTCTTATCTCTTCTGTGATTCTTTTCTCTTGTTTCCTGAATTCCCCTGGATCGGATAAAATTTTTTTCTTATTTTACTTTTGCCTTTTACTATTTTGGAAGATTTACTGTTTTGGAAAATTAACTGTTCTTCTAGTGACTGGCCTAAAAATTGTTATTATTGCTTGCTATATATTATTTTATTTTTAACCTTCCATTAACTTATCAAAAATAATGTAAATATTGACCTTTATTGTTTGGCCTGGTTTATTTTTATTTTGTTATTATTATTAATTTTTTTCATGTTTTTGTGACAGGATCTTACTATGCAATTCAAGGTGGCCTTGAGCTCACTTTGTAGCTCAGGCTGGTCTCAAATTCTCAGTGATCCTTCTGCTTCAGCCTCCCAAATGCTGGGATAACAGGCATGCACCATCATGTCTGGCTTATAGTTTAGGAACATTAAAATATTTTAACTTCATTTGCCCACATCTCAACTAATTTGCTATTATAACAATTTAAAATGCTATTCAGTTTTTCAACTCCATAAAATATTTTTATTTATTTACTTATTGGTTTTTATTTCTTCTTGTGTCTCTGAATTTCCATATAGATCATTTTTACTTCTCATTTAAATTTGGGTTTTAGAATTTCCCAAAATCGTTTTTAAAATGTTCATGTGTGTGTGTGCACATGTGTGTATGTTTGTGTGTGTATGTTGGAAATGGAATTTTAAATGGGTAATTGTTTTCTTTCATTATATTGACAATATTATTTCACTGTCTCTGACTTCTACTATTGATTTTTAAAGTTCAGCTGTCAACCTAATTTCACTTCTTTGAAGGTAATATGTTCTTTCTCTATAGCTGCTTTTAATATACGGTGCTATACTTCAGTTTCTTTTGGTTTCCTACGGTTTCAGTATTATGTGTCTGAAAGTCTTACTTTTAACCACATACAAGCCTGATTATTTAAATACAGGATGACCAAAATTTGGGTATTTTAAAAAATTTTTATAAGATAATGTAACAGGAAATTTAAAAACTACAGTTTTATCAAATGTATTCAGTATTAAGAATTGACTGGTTGAAATGACACTCTAGGATAATTGGAGTGTAAACAAATGTGACATGGGATAAACTCCTAAGTGGTAAACTCACACAGTGTTGGAAATATTAGGGTCCTTGAATCTGTGTTTCATTAGTTTTGAATATTCACAGCTGTTACATCTTAAAGCATTATTTTATAACTTGTGACTAATAATTTCTACAGACATCACCTCCAGTATTGATGGGCCTATTTGTGCTGTCTGTTGTTCCTCCTGGTTCTTGCTCAACGTGTTTGTTTCCACGTGTGATGGGTTCTTTAGAGAGTGTGTTGGACACTGTGTTTTAAAAATTATTTCTAAGAATAATTTGAGGGCTAGCATGACAGCATTTTATTTCAAAGGGGATTTTAATTTGTCTATGCCAGACAGCTGAGGCATATTAGTCTAAATCTATCTCAAAACAAGTTCAAGGCTGGCAGATCTACAGATCACACAGATGACATAAATTCAGATCAAAATTCTTTGGAGGGATTAGTTTACTTGTGATTAATTGTACCTGAATCAGCAGCTCCAGTTTGAAGTGAGAGGTTTATTAGAATTTTCATCTCTGATGGATAGCAGGTCTTATCTTTTGTCCCCTGGTCCCAGGAGTTTGCCAGACGTAAAGCTCAGTTACACAGTTGTTTCTTTAAGATTAGTAAGTCCTTAAGCTGAAATCAGATTTAGATGTTAGTATTGTTCTTTGACTTTTTCACCTCTAGGTTTTTTATTTTGTAACTCCTCAATATCCTATTAACTCTTTCCTGTTTTTAAACTGTTTTTTAATTTTAAATTTTTCATTCAGTTCTTTAAGCATCCTTATTTTTCTCCAAATTTTCTAGCCATCAGTTACTGGGAGTAGAAGTTTCAGTTGTTCATCAAAGGAAAAGTGTGGTGACAGTTCAGAAAGCAGATTATACTTTAATAAGATTGTTACAATTATGATCACACAATAATCTTTTTATAATAGTGTGATGGACTGCAAGAAATGACCACAAGTTTTTCCTATCTCTGTAGGTATACACACAGTTTAATTTTCACCCCTGTAAATCTAGGATAGATTTATGACTTGCTTTGGTCAATAGTTTGTGGTGGAAATGACATTGTATGTTTCTGTTGCAGGCTTCAAGGATCCCTGTATATTTTCCCCTTACCCTCTAAGAACTCTGAGACATTTGTATGAAGAAGAATGTGATAGACTCTTTGAGGATAAGAGAGCATATAGAAAGCCAATTACCAGTGGCTGAAGACATCTGAGTGTATATAGACTAGACTAGACTAGACTAGACTAGACTAGACTAGACTAGACCATGGAAAGTAGACTATATAGGCTTGACTAGAGCGATGAGATGACTACAGCCATATGTAAAAGTTTAGGAAAGGCTTGTAGAAGAAGAACTGGCCAACAGATGCCAGTCTGAATTTCTGACCTATAGAAATAAGACAATTATTGTTGTAAAGCATGAGGTTTTAGGGTGGAATACAAAATTGAAGAAGCAGTATCTGCTACAGAATATAAATGCTAATATCTTAGAAAACATTTGAATGGGGACTTATTTAAGAAGCAAAAAGAATGACTACTTCCTGTTATAGCTCAATAAACTCCCATCAAACCATCTCTTATGCATAATAATAAAAAACTTTGGAAAAATATAAAACAATTACCTGAAGACCTTGGAAGGTGAATTAGAGCAAGCAGATATCAGAGAAAAGTTTACATTTGAGTAAGAGAATAGCATGCATCAAGTTTTACATTTTTAAATGGTTTTTTCCCTGCAAGTAGGCGACATGGTAGTTCCTGAAAGTCAGAAACTCATGGTTTTTCTGGCTTGAGCAAACAGAGATTATACTTCAAGGCAACCCCAACTTCTTGAAAAAGAGAGAAACTCCAGGAAGGAGAGGATCATGGGAGAGAGATCCCAGACGCTGCCTGTAAATGTCTGATTAAGCCCTGTAGTTTATGAGTGGAGCAGAATTTAAGCCTCCCAGTTTACGCTAAAAGAACTGAGGTTGGATCTGAGATTCTGCCTACATCAGGGCATGTAGAATTTGCAGTTTGAATTCAACCAAGCTAACTGCTTGACCTAAGGGGAAAATAAAACACAGAACACTCTTTAGAAAAGCATAGCAGGTAACAGTCTCTGTAACATGTTACTCCTAATAGTCAAGATACATTTCAAAATTAATCAACATTTGAAGATGTTCATTCATAATGTTTTCTCAAGAGACGTGCGAGTCAGTTGAGACTAATGTGGAAATGATATAGATGATAGAATTTGCAAAGTAGATTTTAAAGTAGTTATAATTATACTCAAGGACATAAAGGAAAATATGCTAATAAATGAAAAGATAAGAAAGTTCAAGAAAGAAATACAAACTGTTTTTCAAATAAGCAAATGAAAATTCTAGAACCAACGTATAAAATATCTACTATTAAAAATTCAGGCTGGACATGGTGGTGCATGTCTGTAATGATAGGCACTTGGAAGACTGAAGCAGAAGGATTGCTGTGAGTTTAAAGCCAGTCTAGATTACAAAGTGAGCTCAAGACCAGTTTGAGCTGCATGATGAAACCCTATTGCAAAAAAGACCAAAAAGAATTCACAGAGTGGTCTAACAGTGAGATAAAAATAACAGGAAATTATTAGTGAATTTAAAATAGTTCTTTATTAGAGCTCACTAGAGGAACACAATCAATATAAAATAAATACATAAGAACATAAGGGATTTACAGGATCAGAAGGGGAAGAGTCCTAGTAGCCATCCAGGAAATCAGAGGAGGGAGAATCTAAAATGGCCATCTGTACACTGAAATCTGGAGGGACCTGTCGCAGTTGAAGGACAAAGACCTGGAAGTCCACTGTAGTCCCAGCGTGAATCTGTGTCAGAAGGCCAGCAGTCTGTTTGGAAGGTGGAAGAGTCTTCAGTGGAGACCAGCACCCACAGGCACTGGCAAAGGTCAAGCTTCTCCAGTAAAAGGGAAGATTTCCTTCTTTCCCTTTTCACTCCATTCAGACTACGAGTCTATGGTCGACGCTCCCCATAATCAGGGTGGACCTTCCACTCTTAGTGGCACCTTACACATCAATCATCCGCAGACACCCCAGAGCATTGCTAATTTGCTAGCCAGTTCCCACGCAACTCAACATACCACAGCGGCAACCATAGGTACAATATACATTATCCAAAGTAAAGAATTGAGACAGAAGAGATTTAAAAATGAGCAGGTCCTCTGGGAACTGTGGACCAAGGGCTCAACCCCAGTGTCATGGGCACACCTAGTCTGCAAGTTCTAAGGAGCCAGGCTACATAGCAGGAGGCGAGCGGTGGGCAAGCGAGAGACTCATTGTTTGCCACTTCTCATCGCTGTGGTTACCTCTGAGCCCCCCCCCCCCGCTTCTGTCAGATCGACAGTGTCACTAGATTCTCCAGGGACTGCCAGCACTGTGAACTGCCCATGTGAGGGATCCAGGTTGCAAACTCCTTTGAATCATCCGGTATCCAGCCCCTAATCCTTTCCCATTCGTGGAAAATTTGTCTTCTCCAAGAGTCAACCCTGGTGCCATAAAAGTTGGGTTCTGCTGCTGTAGATGATTTGTAAGGATCTAATGTTTAGGTACATGCAACTGGAATCAAAGAAAAGAGGAAAGATGAGACAAAATTTTTTGAAAAGAACAACACATGGAAATTTTCTAAATTAGAAGAAAGACACAAATTTTCCAATTTAGGAAGGAGAGCAAACCCTAAGCAAGATAATTTTAAGCACACACACACACACACACACACATGCACACAATGCACATACCTGTGCGCACACACGTGCACATGCATACAGACCCATAACCACACATGGATATCAGGCACAAACTGCTAAAAGCCAAAATGGAGGAGAAAAATCCTGAAAGAACATAGAGGATGTTATTACAGAAATCATTCCACACCAAGAGAAATACTGCATCCAGAGTTTCATGGATTGTGTGCTGAGCACTCAGGAGATTCTGAGTGAAGGAGAAACTGCTGTTTGCCTTACCCAGGGGCGATGGAGGTGGGTGGCTGGAGTGAACGTGGGCAGCCCTTCATCTCAATTCGGTGGAAGAAAATCCTGTTGGAGTCAGGAATCCCTGAGCTCGCTGGAAGACGGAAAGATTTTGACACCAAAAACTCTAAAATCAGGGAAAGAGAAGTGAGATCCTCATGATCAACTGGAGAATGACCTGTCCAGAAAGTCTAGTGCTTCTTGAAGTCAGGGGAAATTCTGAAATGGAATTAGAGGAAAAAAACTGGGGGGAAATGGGGAAAGCCCAGAAGATTTTATTATTTCACAGCCTTCCCCCTCCCATCTGTTTTCTTTCTTTCTCTCCATTGAGCGAAGTCCTTCTTGGGCTGGCCAGGCTTCATGAGCAAGCACTCTGGAATGTAGGAGGGCAGATGCTTCCCCTTCCTCATACCAACAAATCACAGAGAACAGCAGGCCTTGGAGGCAGCAGCAGCAAAATCAGTTTCCCTCGATAGCATTGTGATCCTGTTTTGGTGAATGTGTCCTCCTCAGTTCATGGAGGATTATCTAAGTGATTAGGAAAAAAGTGTACCATCGAATGTGAACTCCGCATTTACTGTTTGCTGCAGTGACATGTTCCTTACTAGACTGGTAAAAAGCTTACAAATAAGGCAGCCTTATTTGTAATGCAAGCCTCTTCTGCTTTTCCTTCTCCCTGTCCTGCCTACCCATCCCTCCATCCCTTGCCATTTTGATGGGTTTAGCAATCTCCCAGAACAGAAGAGTGTCCCAGAAGCAGCCAAAGGCTGGCTGACTGATATCAAGGCCAGGGCCCAGCACAGTGCCCAGCTGAGTGCCCATGCAGAGAAGCACACACTGCAGGGTCGTGGCCAGCCCTCCAGCCCCGTCTGCAGCTCTTCCTGTGACCAGAGGCCTCTTCCTGTGTTTGAGATCACCACCAATGGCTGTCCTCCCAAAGGTAAACAGCCACAGTCTAAGCAAAGTATTCTGTTTCCAAAAGAAAGCTTTCAACTTTTCTCTTAGAAGAGGCGGAAGGGGGTCGTTTGAGGACTTGAGGAAGAAGACAGAGAAGAGGTTAGCACAGAGGAAACACCAGTGACCCCAGAGTCTTCTCCTGTTGTGTGTCTTTCTTCTCTTTTTTTTTTTCTCTTCACTTCCCCTCTCATTATCTTTGGCTGGATGCTTTGTGCAGTCTGCCTGCCATCCAGCTGCTTTGAACATCGATAATATCAAGTCCTCTGCCAAACCGTGTGCCTCGGGCTGCTCTGCTCTGAGATCCCAGGCTTGTTAGCTGCTAGGTGCCTTCCTCGGTTGCCTCCTGTCACACAGGTGTTGGGCCAGGCTCATGAAACCTCTGATCTTGACACTGGAAGTTTCCATCTCATTTCCTAGAAGAAGGAATCAGGACTAAAGAACAGCAAAGCCTTGTGCCAGAGCCTGTAGTCCTGAGTGGAAAGAGTCGGGGTAGGAGCCAGATCTGCTCAGGTCTAGAGTGAAGCTGTTCTTCTGACTTTTTGAACTTTAAATTGTTTTTTTCAAGGAGGTTCAGATGCCTCACAGATGCCAGGGTGATGAGGGCACTTTGGGAGTTGGACAGAGAAGGGGAGGGGCAGGGAGCTTGCCTGAAAGAGAGTGCTCCAAATAGCCTCTTCTCTTTGGTATCATTTATTAGTCAATCAATGAACAAGCCATTTTTGAGCAGCTTTCACTGGCCAGATGCTTGAACCAGTGAAGTCTGATTCCCATGCAACTTGTGTTCTGTTTTCTGTGTTAGTTTCCAAGTAAGATTATTTTAGGGAGAAAGGGCTCTGTTGATCTTTTTTCTTTAAAAAACTCTTACCAATATCTGGCTTTCTGAGTATTAACTGGTGCTCATTAAGCACTACACTTAAGTGTAGATTTTGTCACTGCATAAAACAAAGTAGCTGCTGATTTCTGAATCATGACAATTTAACATCTATAAAGAAAAGACTTCTAAAAAGAGAACTTTCCTAACCAGTATTACCTCCACTGGCAGATACAGGGAAGACGGCCAGGAATTTAGCTCAGTGGCATGAGTGCCTGCCTGGCAAGTGCAAGGTTCTGAGTTTGATCCCCAGTACCAATATATACACCATAGAAATTCATCTCACTACCCACACTCTCAGCATGGTTTTATAGCTATATGCTAGGCTGGAGGGAAAATATCTGATGGCTATAAAACTGACTCCTTGCTTGGCTTGGGTCAAGGTGGACATAGCAGTTAAGAGCTTTGTTTAGTTTCAAGGACAAATTTTTAAAACCATTTATGAATATACTCATGAGATTTTTGCTTGGAAAAGTTAAAGCTAGAAGCTGAAAATTAGCAGCTGCTTAGTGGCTAACTCTATTAGTTATTGTTTGATGCAAAATAAATCACACCAAGATTTAGTGGCTCAAAACGTCAGTACTATCATTTGAATATGTTGCCCAGAATCCATGTGTTAGAAAATCAGTCCCCAGTGTGGCAATATTGAGAAGCAGCGTGAGGTGTGACCTTTAAGAGGAGATTAGGTCATGGCACATCTGCTTGTGTGTATGGATTAATGCTGTTCACCCAAGGCTGGATTAGCTACCACGAGAACAGAATGCTGTGAAGTGAGACCTCTTCTGGTGTTTGGTTGCTCCTGTTTTCACTTTTCCATCACATTATGATGTAGCACAAGACCCTTGCTAAATATGGCTGCCTAATCTTACATTTCCAGCCTCCAGAATCATGAATTAAGCTTCTCTCCTTTGTAAATTTTCCTGTCTTTAGTATTCTGTTACAGCAACAGAAAACAGACTGAGACAAATAAACGCTAATGTTTTAGTTTCTGTGGATCAGTAATACAGAACTGCTCAGGTGGGTGGTGTGACTCAGGACCCATCATAGTATTGCAGCCACAAGAAGGGACACAGGCATCTGAAAGCTGCACTGGGTTGCAGGAGTCATTGTCAGGATGGAGCACTCAGAGGGCTCTTGGCAGGGGGCGCTCTTTCTTTCCAGGTGGCCTACTTCCTGGGTCATTCACTTGTTCTTGAGCAAGCAACCCAAGGAAGAGTGAATGAGGGGGAAACCTCAATGGTTCATAACCTTTCTTCCAAAGTCCCATATGGTCACTTCTGCCTTATTCTGTCCCAGAGAATCACAAATCACTAAATCTCACTCACGATGATAGGATATGAAATTAAGGTCCATCTCTTAAAGAAAGGCAATCACGCTAAGACTGTCATTTGAAGTTTCCTTCATTCTTTTAGCGAATTTTAAAACAAATCACAGATGTAATATTATTTATGTGCTAATATCTTACTAGTTATTTTTAAAGAAAAGCAACTGTATATCACATCTAACAAGACTAATTCTTTAATAACTTTTAAAAATCCAGCTTTTAGTTCTAAAATTTTAAAATTAAGAGACTCTGCATTGATAGGGCATTCTAGGCCTGCTTTCTCAGGTGGCTCTAACACATTTTGGATTGTTCATGCTCTGTCTGCTCTAGTCCCATGACACCCTCTGGTACTATACACAGGCCCTTATCCAATACATACATTACCTACTTGGCTTGTTTAGAACTAAATGTAGTCTAAATGAGGTTGGGTGATATGACAATTGGTTTTAAGAAGAGAGAGTAGTAACCAGCCTGCCACCCTGGTAAGTGACTGTGGTCTGGCAAGCTGCGGCCACCCCAGGGCGGGGAAACAAGAAGTAACAGCGTTTCCTGATATCCACGCCATGTTGGAACTTAGTGTGCTGAGCCAACCAGTAACCAGCCTGCCGCCTTGGTAAGTGATTATGGTCTGGCAAGCTGCAGCCACCCCAGGGTGGGGAAACAAGAAACAACAGCGTTTCCTGAGATCCACGCCATGTTGGAACTTAGGGCTCTGAGCCAACCAGTAATCAGCCTGCTGCCTACCGGGGCGTGGGCTTAGAATCAAACATACCATATCCCCCCACACACACACTAACAATTGGGATCCAGGGATCTGGGTATCTCTTGGGAGGTGACCATATGTGGTACAGCAAGTGGGGGGAGTTTCCTTCTACTATCTCTGAAGGCAGATATTTTTATCACCGTTTTGCTTTGTGCTGATTAACAGTGTTGCTCTATTCAATATTCTGTTTTGATGTGTTCTATAATGTTGTGTATTTCTTTTGATTTTGCTGTACCTAATAGAAGAACAACTATTTTGAAGATAACGAGATATACAATGGTGCCTATTATTGTCCTAGTGACCTGCTGTGATGTTCTGTGCCAATTTCACTATAGTGTCTCAATTGGCTTTATTCCATCCTGTTTTGTTGTATATTACTACCTCCAAGTTAATGAAAATTAAATAAAAATAAAACAATAGAATATGAGAAAACAAGGTAACAAAATACCTCCAAAAACTCCCAACTCCATCAAAGCTGATCCATGTGACATGGATGACGAGAAACTCAAAAACAAAACAACAGAATTATATAAGGTGATTAAAAAGGAAATAACAACAACAAAACAGATCAATAAGGTACTGAGCAAGCTGAAACATGGTATAACTAAACAGATAATGTACTTAAAAAGCAAAAGGAGGAAAAGAAAATACGCTAAATGATATAACAGCATGTATGTTTAAGTGTGTGGGATTGATAACCGTATTACCAAGTTTTTGTTGGATCGTTGAACAGAACTGTTCACAGCCTCACTGTTTGTTCACTTTGTATGTCTGAATTTTGTAACATGAACAACTATTTCTAAGAAGACAATATGTAATTTATCAAGTAGTGATTTCTTAGTGTTTGTTTTTGAAATTCTGTATTATTTCTACCCTTTTTTCTGTTTTGCTTTTTTTCTCTTTAAATAAAATTAAAAAAAAAAAAAGAAGAGAGACGCCTGGCCCCTGGTATAATTTGAACTCCAGAAGGTTGCAAAATTAGATATGCTGTGGGTTTTCTTAGAGAATAGCAACCATGCTCACCCAGATTGGGCACCATGTTATCTAGTCTCCAAACTCCCAGACTCCTTCATCTGAGCAGGTACCACCATGGTAATTGCTTAGGTATTCAGGCCTGAATGGTCTAATGTATCTTTCTTTATCTAGCAAAAAAAGAAAATTCAGTATTACATTAACCACTCACAGCACAGGGCCTCCTGGCCCTAAGCCATTCTCACTAAATGATTACCCAATATACATTTTTCTTTTGACATCACAAAATTATAACTTTCTCTACTTTTGAGGCCACTCATTAGGCTTTTAACTACATGACAAAGGAGCAAGGCAAGTTTGCTCTGTGGTCAAAAATTGGGGCTCTGGGCCAGAATTTCTTGGGTTTGAAATCTTATTGTGTTGTACTAGAGAAGTAATATAACATTTTTCTGACTCAGTTTCTTCCTCTATAAAAGGACAGAGGGGATTGTGGATGATAATAGTGATCACTTCACAGGACCATTGTGATATTAGGTAAATCAAGACACAAGAAGTATCTACAACAGTGTCTGACACATAGTAAGTATGAGAAAGATGTCAGCTACTCTTACCTACTTCGAATACTACACATAATAGGTGTGTTATTAGTTCCATTTGTCAAATGAGGAATCTGGATGCATAAATAGACTTTTTTCAAGTTCTTGTTTAAATGAGTCCTTCACATCAGCTTTCCGTGCTAACAAAACACTAAAAAGGAAAAAAGAAGTGAATGTTCTCACGTTTTTGAGAGTTGGGACTTGGAAGACTCTGTGACTTGGCAAGATGATGACAATAAATCAAAGAATCAAAGGAAGCTGCGAGGCAGTTTCAGGCTGGGGACTTGGCCATCCATCCTGCTCGTTAATGGGCGGCACTCCACGCAAAGCCTGCGGCAGGGAGGTGGGTCAGGCTCTCCACAGGCTCCGGAGGGGAGATGGAGGCAGGCAGCGTGACTGGGGTAGGCAGGAACTAGCATCTCCAGGCTGCTGCAGGAAGTGAGAACAGCGCTCCCACTAGTTCAAAGCTCCTTGGGATCTCTGCCAGCATCACTGAGGAATGGCCAGGTCCTCAAACCAAAGCGATTTGAATTTTTAAAAGTCAATGGCTCAGAAGACCTGGGTGCCAAAAGAAAGCAAAGAAGATGGGAGTCACAGAGCGGACCCTCTTCCTGGAAAGATGAGTCCTGCATCAGACTTTTAAGAAAATATTTGGGGGCTGAGGATACAGTTCAGTGATAGATTTCTTGCCTTCCATGCATAAGGCCCTGG
Organism: Dolichotis patagonum; assembly: GCA_004027295.1. NCBI lineage: Eukaryota > Metazoa > Chordata > Mammalia > Rodentia > Caviidae > Dolichotis > Dolichotis patagonum. The sequence continues at coordinate 27,738 of PVJX010003054.1, forward strand.
GCTCGATCTCCATCACCACACACACACACACACACACACACACAGAGGGAGACAGAGAGACAGAGGGGTGGGGGGAGAAGAAAAGAAAAGATGATTTGATGGGGACAGGAATAAACCTGGCACCCTTTTCATACATAATGCCCCAAACTAGAAACAATTCAAAGGTTCAGCTTCAGGAGAACAGATATAAATGAAGTGTTTTCACAGTATGAAATGCTACCCTACAATGAAAGCAAAGGAAACAAAACTACAGTCATCAACAGGGATGAATCTTGCAAATACAGCACGATACTGAGGCAAAAAAACCTAAAAAAACCTAAAAAACCAACCCTGCCCTTTATTTTTGTTTATTTATATATTTATTTATTTGGTACCGTGGATCAAACTCACAACCCTGCACTTGCCAGACAAGCAGTTATACCACTGAGCTAAATTCCCAGCCAACCCTGTCCTTTAAGTAACTTCTAAACCAGGTGATGCTCATCCCAGTCAGGCATTAGAAGTCAGAGTAGTGTCCCTTTTGAAGACGTGGCAGGAGGGACCTGAGGTCTTTGGTTCTGCTTTTTGATCTGAGTGCTGACTACTCAGACACGTTCATTTTGGAAGTACCCAGACCTGTACAGGGTTTTCTTTTTTGGCAGGGGGACATTTTTCTAAATATATATTTCAGTATTCTTTCCTCCACAACCTGGGATCAAGTTTTTCCTGGGATGAACAGATTGCCCTACAGTCCTAGACCCTCAGGGCCAAGCCACACAAACTAGCGTGCTTTAGAGGTGAGAATCCAATTTGAGTAGAGCTTGTATTTTGGGTGTGGGTACCGGTTCTGAGTGTTGGAGGGCATGGTTATAGCTGTGCCATGGTTTTTCTCCTTGTCCCATGATGCAGTTCTTCCCATTGAAGTGCTCTCTACAAAATACTGTGTAATATGGAGCTTACTAGAGGCCAGAGGCAAGGTCACACCCACATCAACACATGGTTGCCCCAGGTGACAGCAGTACAACATTTGCTCCTTTCACTCTTAGTAGGACCCAGAGCAGCCAGAAGTGAGCAGGAGCTGGGGTGACCTTGAAGCCCCATGGCAGATCTGAGGCAGTTCAGCTGCTGATACCCAGGGGTGATCTGACAAGTATCAGAGGGTGATTTTCACGCAATTGGCAGTGCCCAGACAGTGAAAGAATGAGAAACTTTGCCCTTGGCTGTGGTGAGCGGGGTTACACAGAAATCTGGAGGGGGCAGCTGGAAGAGACCAGCCCAGTGGGTGTCTGCAGGTCCCAGCCTGGTGATCCTGAGGGGGGAAATCAAAGCTGTGCAGACTGATGGACATGCCTCATTCTGGCTGACTCTGGGCGTGTCAGCTGGCTTGGATAAAACAACAGGGCCTCAACGTGACAGTCCCCACATTCTTGCAGACTTGAAAGGGAACTCCTCTGGGTTCTGACTGGACTCCTGGGGCCCAGCCTGGCTGGCTGGGAAGCTGCACAGAGAGGGGCGGCGGGGGGTGGGGGGGGTGGGGGGGTGTTGTGTGGTGGGTTGGTTCTTCAGACCGGCAGAGCTGTTTTTACCCTCCAAGGAGACTGTAGCCTGAGCTTCTTCATGCTTTTTTGTCTCCTCATTTTCCCCTGCAACTTGTGCCCACCTTCTCCCTGCTGCGTCCCACTCACCTGCTCGCACTGGCCTGCTTCCACAACCTGGGCTCAAGTTTGCCCCGTGACAGCAGCCGTGGCATGTCTGCCCTCGTGATTCTTTGACATTTGCCCTGCTCCTCCTGCCTCTTTGGAAGCCACAGCTCCTATTCCTGCCCCACTCCCTTCTCTCACGCTCTTCCCTTCTCCCTTGGGTTGTCATTATTTTCTTTCCTAACCCTATGAAGGCAGGATACAGAGGAGGCCAGCAGGGGGCCAGAACACTGGCGTGGCTTGAGGGTGTAAGTGAGCACTTGGGGTTTCCCCTCTGATGGGTGTGATTTGGGTCAAAGCATAGACACTTTTGGTGGTAATCAGCGCTCTCATTTGTGGATGAGGATGGGTGACCTGAGATAGGAACCCATGGGCGCACCAGTGCTGAGGTCACAGAGAGTGCAAAGAATCAGGCTCTGCCCTGGCTCTTGCAAGTGACTGAATGTCCATGCCATGTCTCCTCTGATACTCACACATACCTGCAGGCACACAGATCACTAGGTAGAGGGGAAGCAATAGAAAGGTAGGAAATAGGAGGAAAACGGACTAAATTTTTAATGTTACAGATCCTTGTACCTAATTAAAGTCTCACACGGATGCTGAATAAGAATCATCTTTTCCCTGAACTCATTTAATTGCTTCTTGCAGTCAGGTGTAACTCTCATTTTTTTTTCTTTTTTTACAAAATGAGGAAGCAGTTTAAAGCTGGTTTTTCTTCTGCTGCCACAGAAGTCTGCGTAACTCCTGGTTCCTGTTTGTGGTGACAATGGTCATAACCAGATGAATGAAGGGCACAAGATACACAAAGCAATTGGAGAATTTAAACCCACTGTATTCCTAGGTACAGTGATCCCCGCACAGAGCTCAGCCCACGCTTCCCCCAGGCACTCCCAGCATCTCCTCATGGCAAAGGATATTCTCATTTTCTCTGTTTCTTCTATTCAGCCTCTCTATCCTTTTTCAAAACTGGTGGCTGATATATCTAAAACTTATGCTGTTTTACAGGATTTTTAAAAAGCCAAATTAGAAATTGCCTTCCAGTTTCCCAGCAGTGACTGTCTCTGTGAAGCCCTAGGAGTGGAAAGGACAGGGCAATACAAACATAGTTTTGAGAGAGCTGTGTCTGGCAGTGCTGTGCTAAGTAGCTTCTTGCCCTTTGTCATCCATTAGCAAGAATGGAAACTGGGTTTGGTCTGTTGCACAGAGCTCAGTGACCAGCGCAGAAATCTGCTGTTGGATCCTAGGAGAACCCTGGGATCTGGAGTTAGCAAAGGAATTGCAGAAGTGCTGATCTGCAAAGGGCCTAGGAGCAGCCAGAAACCCTGGCTGAGCAGTCACAATACCCTGTCCTCCAGGCTGCAGGTTTACTTCAATTAGCACAATGGACCCAACGTTCTCCAGTTCAGAGACAACATGACACGATCTGTTCCCTTTTGGCTGTGTCAGTTCTGCAAACCAGATAGCAGAGGCTGCACACTCAGGAGAGAGAGCCTGTCTTTTTGGAACACCATTTGTTTGGACAGGATAGGCCACTAAGGGGTTTTCATCTCTTTAAAGCTCTCAGGGCAGAGTGTAGATTTGATGAATTTCATTTTTTTTCCAAGATTTTTTTTTGCCCCTTCCAACATTTTGTTTAAGAGAAAATGAGATGTCTATCTTCTGTTTCCTTATTTTTTTTCAGGAAAGCAAAGGGTTGTTGACTTCCTCCCTCTCCCCTCCCTTCCTTCCTTCTTCCCGAAGGTACTCATCTGAGAAAAAGAGAACGAAGTATTGTTCCTGTTCTCCTTCTTAAGTCATATGAAATACTGTCCCTGCTAGTTCTTTAAGTTCCCTGCAATCCGTACACAAGAGAGAGGGAGAGAGGGACAGAGACAGAGAGAGCCAGGGACCAGGTAAAGCGGAGGGGTTGCTGCAGCCATCCAGACCCAGGAGCTGGTAAGTTACCCACGCAATCCTTTCTACTTCATTTCCAAGTCCCTGGGATGGAGGCTACCGTGGGCATCTTCCAACAGATAATCCCTTACTGTGTGTAGTGCTTAATCAAAAGGTATGACTGATGGATGGCCCAGAATTTAAGTTTGTATCTTTAAAAAAATATAGAATACCTGTGTTTTACAGAACTGAGGCTGGCAAAATTGGAAGCAGAATTGCACTGGGATTAAGAGGACACTGTATGGAAACTGAATTTTGGCACCGATGTGGCAATGTTAACTGGAAGCCACTGGAATATAGGCTGTGTCCCACTGGACAAGTCACTCTTCCCCAGCACTGTGTCCTGGGAACCTCCTCAGGGTATCTGTTAAGAGTTGTGGTTTGCATGGGGAGGTTTTGTTGCATTGTGTCTGAATTGAGGTGCCCTCCTCTTCTTCTTCTTCTTCTCTCCATTCTCTAAAGAGGGCTGTTAAGTTATGACTGTTATTCTGCATCACTGAAGTAGGAGGGGGAAAAATAATAAGAATGTCACTTTGAAATAGTACTGCATGTGGGGATTTATGTAGTCAGGTGCCACAGATGGGCTGAATGCAAGTTTATTATTCACTGTTGATGGAAAGTATAACCTGTCACACAAAAGAGGGCAAAGATTTTGGGGCATATAGCTTTAGTTTTGGAAAACAACATGCAGCTAGAAATGGGACGATTAAGATTAATTGCTTGTGTTAGTAAAAGTGAAAAAACTAAGTCCGAGATACAATTGAAAAATGCTCACACAGTGCCTGGTTTTCCAGGCTCCAGATTGAACAGAGCAAGCCAGTTGAGCTTATATACCACCAGTTTCTGAAAGTCTAACTTGTTTCCATTAAATTCAACAAAAAGGATCATGTTACCAAGAACTCGTGATGAAGGAGCCAAGATTGTGCTGTCAAAAAAAATCAACAAGGTCACTCTGAAACTCTATGCATATTTACTAATATTAATAATTTAATTCAGAGAGGTGCTGAGCGAGTGAGAGGCAATGGCCATGCATGCATTTTGAAATATTTATTTCTATGAAATTTATAGTTGAGATTCCCTGGGATGTAAAGGGTATAATAAAAACAGCTAGACTCTTATTTTAAAATTAATTTGGCCAGATAATACATTAATCACTATCAAGCAATTAATCTTTATGTGAGATCAAACCATCATCTTAATGGGGATGAGAAAATATAATAGAAACATATTTTTATGTAGGTTTTGTTCCACTTGCCAGACTCTTCCTTCATCTCTTTTTTTCAAGATTTTCCTTGGAATCACCATACAGCAAACAGGATTAAAAGAGGTGTGATTAGTGTTGGCATGCTTAGGGATGCAAAATGATTCCAATAGGAGTGGCAAGTGGTTTGTAGCTTTCCTGTCCCTGCCCCTGCCACCCCATTCTCATAGATCTTTGGGTCAAAAAGTAGCCAGGACTGATCGTCGTGCGCATTTTGCATCATTTATCAGCAACTGAGACTCCAGAGGAAAATTTAGGGCTGTGTTCTTGACTTGGTCCTTTCGGTTTCATTTCTCCTTGATAATGTGTTTAATGCTATGCCTAATTAAAACAACGATTTCAGTTATTGAATTAAAGCATCAGATCCGATATGAAACAAATGACAACAACCATTCCGACTAAAGACAAGTAAGGCCAAAGGTGGGCAGACCACATCCGGTGTGTCTTTGCTGTGGCCCAAGACTAAAGAGATGAAAGATACACTATTTTCTTTATGAGGAAAAATATGTATATATTCAGTATTTCCATTTACATTGTTAAGTTGTTGCCATGAGAGAATATTTGGTGGATACCGGGGGTGGGGGGAGATTCAACTACTGGAACAAAATCCCCCATCAGCTATTTTAGTATAAGTTGCTACTATTCAATTTATCTTTACTCAAATCCAAGGAGTGACTTAGCATTTGTGGAAACTTCCAGTGTGATTCTTCTTCGGGTCATCAGAGGCTCTTTTGTGATATCATTAGGGGAATTCCAGTTTGGAATGATCCAGAATTTGACTCATACAAGATTTCATTAATTAATTTTTGTCAAAGCTATACACGAATCTAAATTACCAATTTTTCATTTGCATCTATTTTGGGTGCTGGGAACTGAACCCAGGGACACGAATATGCTAAGCACACGCTCTGCCACTTAGCTACACCCATGGCTCCAATATAGTTTAAATCACTTGTCCTGCAAGTCTGTGGGCTAGAATGTGAACTGGGCGAAGCACAAGCTCAGTCGGTGCGTGCATATTTAGGGCTGAATCTCAGCTTTGTCTCCTACTCCGGGGGGGGGGGGCTCCAGACAGTCCTTAGCCTCTCTAAGCCTCTATGGGCCCCAGTATAACACTCTACCAGTGTAATAGGCTCATCCGAGAATCCAGTAAGATTACTGACAAAAAAGCAAGTAACAGTGTTTGGGAAGTAGTGAGAGTTGATTGTATCAGTTGTGATTTTTAAGGATCATACATGAACCCTTGAAAAGCACTGCATTTTTACAAATATTGAGAATAGAATAAGCCTCTTATGATTTGTATCAGTAGTCTTGCCTAATACTACATCGAGGATCTATCAGAAGAAAGATTACTCCTCATAGTCTTAGAGCTGGGCATATGTTAAGTGTTCTGTCTGAACTCCAGTTTTTAAAAAAATAAAATAAAAGAAGGCAGAATTTAACGTGCTAATATTCATCTGCTTCCAGCAGAAGCGCCTGCTTTAGCTTTCACTGCATGTGAGCTATGTTCAGTGGAGCTCACTGATGGAGAAAATTTGCTCTGAGACCCAAGTTGTCAACTTAGAGAAATGTGTGGAGAGCCTAAACATGCTGCAGACGTCGTGTGCTCCCTTTCACCTACTTCTCCAAGTTGCGGCGCTCAGTGCTGCTGGTGACCTTTACCGTGGTCATGCAAACAATTATTTTGGATTCTCTGGTGGCTGTGTAATGAGTCAGACAGAGAGAAAAGCACTGGAAGTGGTACGTTGCCCCCAGTCCAGGGCTGAGCACACTTGGAGTTCCCTCTCTCAAACACCTCATCAGCGAATCATTCACTTCACATGACCGATAGGACACCAAACCACCACTGCGGTGTATGTGGCAGATGGTGTGTGACTGATCCAACTGTTATTTTTCTCTTGGTCTCAACTCCAAAAGCTACATGCCCACTAGCTGATCAAGTAATAATTATATTTTTATTTAAGTATGAAACTTCCCTATACTTTACAAAAGCAAAACACATATTAGCAAAAATCTACCACCAAAACCCCAAACATCTGAAGGTCTTTTGTTCGAATGAGAGGCTCTGGTACAACAGAAATTTGTCTGGATATTTACCATAGGACAGCACATTGCTGGGCTGTCTGGCACTAATGTACAAAAGGTGTCTTCTATTGCAGCTTGCTGCCGGAGAAAAAAGGGCAGATTAGGGCTTAGATACAACCTCCGAACTCCTCGTATGTGACTTAATATATTTCTTAACTTGCACCAACCTCAGTTTGTGAAATGATGAAGCTGGGCTAAATCAGTGATTTTTAAAGTGTGAAAGTGTTTCACAATTCACCTGGGGGCTTGCTTACACTCTCCTCCTGCCCTGCCCACAGCCCTGGATGATCTTTGAGGTTCTGCTGCTGATGTCCTAGGATTATCTCACGTGGATGAGGGTGTCTTGCTCTGTGTTCTTCAGGATGTCTCTAATGTTAGCCATAAATGCATGTTCTATGACTCACATTTTTAAATGGAATTTGTATTTAACCCTGGGTGTTCCTTTTAGAAGTTAATTTTGAATATATCAGGTGTTATTCTAGACCACTGATGTTACTATGAATAAGGAATGTCCTAGCCAGCCAAGCAAACCAATACTGCAGGTCAATGTTTTATAGCCATGTAGTTGTTTTCTGCATCTGTGGGTTCTTCACTGGGGATTCAGTCAAGCACAGATTAAAAATATTTGACAAAAAAAGCCTCTGTCCTGAATAAATACATATTTTTTTCTTGTCATCATTTCCTAAACAATATAGTATAAGAATTATTTATGTGGCATTTATATTGCATTAAGTGTTAAATGTAATCTAGAGATGATGTGCCATATACAAGAGAATGCATATGGGTTGTGCAAATGCTGTACTATTTTATATAAAAGGAACTTGAACATACATGGGGTTTGGTATCTGCAGGGGTCTTGCGGCCTGTCTTATGGATGCATAAGGGATGACTATATAAACCACCAATAGATTGGTTACTTCGACAAATAAATATTATAATTCTATATACATAATACTTTTAGGCTATGCTTCTATATTATTTTCATCTTATAGTGAACATATATTTTTCTTTAATCAAGACGAGAGATATTAAACTTCTACTATTATCTTTTTTTAAATATAAGAAGATCCAATCTCATAAGGTTTTGTTTTATTAAAATCATTTTATAATGTGTGTTGTGCTGAGCCTGCCTTAGAAGTTAGATCCTTGTCCTTAACATAACAGTGTCATCACAGAGGTGCAAAATGATTGACAATGGTGTTTGAAGGATCAGCACCCCCAAGTCATATTAAACCTGCTGTAACTGTAAGAAAAATACATAGCTTAGAGAAAGAGTAGTTCAGATTTTTTGATTTTGTTTTTAGCTACATCGGTCAATTTTTTGTTTTTACATGTTTGTATGGTTTAATAAAACAAAACAGCAGTAGGAAAAGTCTCCATCTAACAAGAACACAGAGACCACAAACATTTTGACCCATGCTGTCAGAATGAGGATTATTCTCTGTGACTATTCAAGTGCCAATTGATATAAAACAATGGCATTTAGATAAAGGGAGAAGAACATACCCTCATTAGGTGCATGGGTCACCTATAAGTTCACCAAAAAATAAGTACCATGAGGACAGGGACCTTGTTCTGTCCACTGCCATTATACAGAACCAAGACTACTACATAGCACAGAATAGAGGCACAACAAATATTTGGGGCCTAGATGAACTAGTGAATAAGTGGGCAGTTGAGGGAAATGTGCTATCTTTATATAAAGCCAAATAAAGCAGTTGGTTGGTGAGAAAAAGAAAGAAAAAATCAAATTCTTTTAGAGTCTGGACAGTGCCAAACTGCCAGCTTGACAGATCTATTTCTCACCTGAATTGGCTGGGATTATACAGGTCCACTGTACTATTGTGCACAGGGCTGCTACATGTATATTAAAGTGATGTTTTGACATGTGCCTCCACCCACTTGTTCACGGGAGCTGAACATTTATCAGAGAGATACACTGAAAGACTGGTGGTTGCATTTTATTTTCCATTTGTTTTCTGGGCAGATGATAGGATAGTAGATTGTTTTTTGGATGAGAAAGAATGATCATTTGTTTTTCCTTGACTAAAAGAGCTGTGAGCCAGAATTTGGCCTTGAGAATGCTCAGCACTCTCTGGTTTGTTGTAGCTGAGGGTATAAATCCAAGTTAAAGGGCTGCCACTTGGAGGGAGTTTACAAAACTCCCCACAGGGTGAATCCAGAGAAAGGAATGTGATGCCCTTGTTGAGCACAATACACTTTTTTAATTTAATTGAAAGCCAAAATACTGGATTAAGGCAGTTTTACATTTATTTCATAAATTTAAATTGATAAGTATAAACAATCACAAATTGGGATTTAGAATGATATGTTTAACAACAATGTGGTCCAACGTTTCTGCTATTTGTGCTAGAAGTTGGAAAGGTTTTTTCAAGAGTCCACACTGACAAAATCTATATCTAGTGTCAAGTGCCAGGGCCACACAAAGACAATTCTGGCTCACTTTCCTATTTTCCTTTGATATATTTTGACCCTACCTCATTTTATATGATCACTGATACTAAGTGGAAAAATAATGTAATAGCAGTATCACCACCAAAGACATACAGGGAGGAGTCATTACAAGGTTTGGGGCCTCCAAAGCACTATATGTATAATATTTCATAGGGCTTTCTCATTCTAAGAAGTGCTTTATTCTCCCCATCTCAGGAAAAGGCAAATGTTCTTTTCTTTTTTCTTTTTTTTCATTTCTTTTCCTTTTTTTTTTTTTGAATAAAGTAAGTTATCTGATGTTGCTTGGTTTTAGGTTTCTCACTAAGGAGGGAGGAGCATCTGTAACTAATCACTTTAAAATAATTAAGTATCCTCTTGGACAGTATTACCCAAAGGTGGTTCCAGGAGCAGCAGTGTGGCTTATCATTTGTTAGGAGCATCATTTAGGAGCTTATTAGGCAAGAGTCCAGGCTCCGGGCTAGATCTACTGAGTTAGAATCAGCGTTTTATGTTAACAAGACCTCCAAATGATGCTGTTGCACAATCGAGTTTGAGCAGCACTGCCTTTACGGTTTTGATCTATTGTACACAGATGGATCTTGGAATGTAGGTCCCTGTTCCAAGGATTTACAAAGCTTTTGTTAGCTTTGACCTTGTCCAAAACAACAGAACTCTCTATTAATAGTGGTATTACTGGACAAAAAGTCCACTCTATTCAGCTCAGACCAACATTACATATGCTTATTGTACTTTCACCCAGTGAGTTAACTCCATATAAAGGATTTCAGTATTCTCAGAGAAGATCAGTCAGCATAACATTTTTCAAGTGTGTTTTGAGTACCACCTATCACAGTTAGCTGGCAGATTCCTAGTCCCTTCCCCTAGACTGAAAGAATCTGAGGAGAGAATCCAAGATTCTAACTGAAGATAGAGAAATCCATGGGGAAAGCGGTAATGGGTACTTGGGGGCCATTTCCCTAAAAAAAGAGTTCAGATTTTTCAGCAGCTTGAAAGAATAATTTAAAATGAGAAACAGAGAGAGAGAGAGAGAGAGAGAGAGAGAGAGAGAGAGAGAGAGAATATGGCAGTAGTTGCAGAAAGAAAAGTTACTCTGTGGACTTCTTCCCTTGAATGCTCCAGGACTGGGGCAAGAAATCCCGTTGTCTGGCTTGGTCTCTCTGGGGAGAGAAGGGGGACTCTGTCCCCAGGCATCACAGCCAGGGAGATGCCGGTATACATGCCACCCTTCCCCCAGTTAGAAGACTCTGCAGAACGAATCCTTAGAGTTTTCTTTACACTGGGGACTCACCATCCTTGCTAGGAACAGAAATCAAGATGGGACTATTGTTGGAGAGGTGGGGAAAGGAAACGGGGCGGAAGGGAGCAAGGGAGAGGACCGGAAGAGCCTCTGGTTGCTGCAGCCCCGGGAACCAGAGCCTGGACTGCAAATGGTGGCTTCTTCCCCTTGAGGCCTCTGGCCTACTCCCACGGGAAGTGCAATTGGACAGGAGCTTCAGGAGTCAGTGCTGTTTTGTGGACAGCTTCTGCGGCAGGGTCCATCCACTTTGTGTCCTACTGACTTTTTCTATTTCGGGCAGTTTCTTCTCCCAACCTCACTGCTAGACAACTTTCTCAGAAGAGAAAGCACAAAGAGGGGTCTTCCAGTATTATCCTAAAAATGTATAGGCTGAGCATTTTTAGATGCTAGGGAGAGCTCTCCCTAGTCTGTCAAAATGAGGTAGTACTGGGTTTGGTAGGGTGAGGAACACAGAGAATTTAAGGGTTACTAGGTACACCCAGAACCTTACCTCCTACCTAGCTGGCAGAGATCTGGGCAAGGACAGACTGTCCCAACTGTCACCTTTCTTGATGCCCAGGGGATCCCCATTAATGCGGCACATAAGAGGGTGTCTCCTCCAGGATGGGCCGCAACCCTCTGGTACCTGGATAGTGTAAAGTCACAACCACTTATACCCAGCAGGATCAAAGTCTCCAAAGACAGAGCTCTTATCTTCTGGTGGTATCTGGGTCTGGAATATCAACTTGAAATCTGGAGAAGGACTAGAGAGCCTAGTTTTTGGAAAAGAAGGCACAACCCAATATTGTACCATTTTGAAGAAGGCAATCTGTGTGTCTTCAAAACCTCCTTCAAAACCTCAGACACATTTTTTGTGCCTTTTCTTAGTCTCCTTGGAGTAGAATTTCAGCCTCACATCTTTGTAGGAAGGACATTTAATGGTAAGCAAATTCCATCCTTTTTCTTTTGTTTTGTTTTCTTTTCATAAAATTCTAACTGTATTTGCTCTTCAAACACTGTGGATATCTTGGGAGAAGGATTCAGTTTACTTAATGAAGTATGATCTCTTACATACCTGCCACATGTGTCTTATACATGTCTGAATAAACAGGCAGCCTACCACAAATCATTGGCTGTTCTGGAAGATTCAGAGCTCATGGATTAGCCTCAGGTCATTTGTTTGATTCAGAAATGTAGCTTTCAATTTTCAGTCCCCTATATCTTTAGGCATGCTTACTGTCAGTATGTTTTTCTTAGTGATGTTAAAAGATGATTTGAATTTGGCTAGCTAGTGGCAGTGGGGAGAAGGTGAGAGAAGATAGAAGTGTGATGCAAGCCATTCATAAAGCATTTTATTTAGTTACTGTGTATCACTGTGAGGACACACAGTACAGTGATGTCAGAGAGAAAGCTGAATGCGGAGTCAGAGCGTTGAAGTTGGAGTGTCCTCACAGACACGTGACTAGATGACAGGTCAGTGGGCCCAAGTGCATATGGGAATTTACTATATGATAAAAACAGCATTACATATCAGAAAGGGAAGTTGGGTTATGCAATTAATGATGTTGGGACAACTAGGTAGCTACTTGGGGAAAAAAACATAACCTTACTTTATTTCTTAAATTCTAGATAGACCACATTCTTAAAATGTTAAAAATGCAAACACACTGAATGTAAAACTACACTAAGAAATTGTCTTTCATTTTTTTAAAGAAAGCATGAAAATACTAGAAAAGCATTGTTTGTTTGTTTTAATTTCAGAGTAAGAAGAACCTCAGAAGTCTTAATATTTATTATAATTGTCTTACTTTAAGACGAAAAGCTTCTGTAGGGCCCAAACTCACTAGATGAAATCAAAAGACAAAACTAGGGAAAACATTTTCAAAATGAATCACAAAACAGAGCATAAGCAAAAACATGAAATACATATTTCATGTATAATGAAACATACTTTAAACATTGGCTTTTAAATATTTTTTTAAAAGATACTCATCTTAATTCATAATAAGAAAGTGCAAACTAAAATATCAGATAATTTTAGCTACTTGACTGGCAAAAATGAAACATTTATTAGCACACTCATTTCTGGGTTCTGGCAAGTATTCTCAGACATTTTTGGTGTGATTGTGACTTAGCAAAACTTCTACCAAGAGCAATTTATGAATATCTCAAAATGCAATATTGACTCTTTTTGGAATTTATTCTAAAACTGCACTTATAAGACACAAAAATCCATACCCACAATGCAATATATTTGTCACATAATTATCAGTACAGGAAAATATATCACAATCATCCATAGTCACAGACTACATTAAGTACAGTCCATCTGTACAATGAAGTCTTATGGACTCCGTATATATCCTCAACTGACTTGGTAAAGATGCAAAAGGGGATGCAGTGAAGGAAGGAGAGTCTTCAACAAATGATACTAGAACAATTCAGTATCTATGTGCAAATAAATGAATAAACTTAGGCCCTTATTTCACACCATCCATATATGTTAACTGAGTTAAAACTATCAAATTTCTAAAAGGAAACAGAAGAAAATCTATATAATTTGGGGCTAGGCAGAGTTTTAGTTGTGGCATAAAATGCACATAAAAATACATGAAAAATTGATAAATTGGGATTTATCAAAGTTTAAAACTTTTACTTTTCAAGAAAAAAGAAACCATTATAAAAGTAAAAAGACAAACTACAAGCTCGGAGGCAATATTTTCAAAACATTTATCTGGTAAGGATTTGTTTACAGAATATATAAAGTATTGCTTAAATTCAGCAATAATTACCCAGTTAAAAGATTAAAAAGTGTGAATAAATACTTAGAGAAAAAAGATACTGAAAGAACAGCACACGAGAAGATATACAATATCATTAGGCTGTGACAATGCAAGCTAAAGTCATACTGACATGTCTCTGTCTCCTCAGAAAAATGCCCCAAACTGAAAAGATGGAAAATGCCAACTGTTTGTAAGCCTGTAGGAAACCTGGAAGGCTTCTCATATCTTGCTAGTGGAAATGTAAAAGGGCACTATCACTTTGTAAAACTGTTTGGTAGATACTTAAATAGTTAAATAGAAATATATACATAGCATATGACCTGGAAACTTCACTGCTGGTAACCACCCACAAAAACTGAGGTAACTTGAAGACTTACACTTGAAGACAAATGTAAGTCTTACATAAATGTTGAAGGCAGGAGATTTTCTAATGGCCTCAGGCTGGAAACAATCTAAAGGTCCATCCACCAGTGAGTGGAGAAACAAAATCTGATACATCTATGTAAGAGAATACTATTAACAATAAAAAGGAACTGTGAATACATGAAACAGGGTGAGTGAACCCAAAAATCATTATGCTGAATGAAAGATGCCAGACAAGCATCATTAAGGAAGCCAGACATACCATAAATTTTGAATGATTTTTTAATGTGAAATTTCTAAAAACAAAATGATAGGCACAGAAAGTCGATTAGTGGTTCTCTGGGACTAGAGTGGGCAAAAAAGAAGACTTCTAATGGGCCTAAAAGAACTTTGGGGACTGGTGAAAGTATTAGATTTTGATGATGGTTGCACAATTGTATAAATTTTCTAAATCTCATCATGATGAATATTTTAAGTTGCTTGAATTTTATATTGTGTAAATTATACCTCAATAAAACTGTTTAAAGTAATATGAGAGAGATAAAGAATGAGTTTTATATGATTGAGTTTTATATGTCAGGCAATTTTCAACCTATATCGTTCAGAAAAAAGCCAAGTTGTTTCCATGTATATAAGATTCTATCATATGAGTCCTCTTAATTATTAATCTGAGCACTCCCTGCATGCAAGAGTGGGTGCTTTCTTAGGAACCAAGGAAAGAGAGACCTATGAGTTCATAGACTGGGCACTCAGTGAACACAGTATCCTTGAGGAGATGGACTAGGTCGGTTCATTAATCTAAGAACCTAAAGAGAAAGGCTAAGTAAATTCTGCTGCTCGCATGCTGATATTACTGAAGGAAACTTCTTCCAAGATTCCATGACCTGGAGTCAAGGACATCCTGAAAATGTGATGGGCACAGGCTGTAAAATTGCAGAATTGTGACTTTATGCAGGGGTTCTGGCAGTTGAATTACCCTGAGTTTCAATTTACGAGATAAATGTGCCTTATATTACATTTGGCTCAAAATCTTGTTAAATATTAATATTAGCACCATAATATAACTTCCTCTCTATAGTAGTCATTCAATAAATATGAGATGTATCTTCAAATCGAGCCAAACCAAACTGAAAATCTTCTGTATACATCCCCCTGTTTCCCAAGTGCAGAGCAGGGAATGGCTCTAAATAAAACCAGAAAATTCTCTGAGGCCTCTTGCAATTTTAAGTGTCTCAGCTATGGAGAGTAGCTCTCCCCTACCTCCACCCCTCAAATAATTACTTCTGACACCTTTTAAGTGAAATGACTCTTCTGTGTGTGTATATGTATTGATAGCAAGACCCCCTGGCATACTGTCTTTTCCTTTTAGGTCATCTGAAATGCATTTTAGATGGCGCCATTTAGTTCAGTTGCTCATGTATGTCTGTTCTTCCTAATTACATTAGAACTTGAGTTTTAGGATATGCATTGGTCTCATATTTTCATGGACAAGAGCCCTCCAGATTCTTGCTGGTCTCACACCAATTCTGAGATGCTCTGGAGAAACAGGTTTTTTTGTGTGTGTTTGTTTGTTTGTTTGTTTTTCTCTCTACTTTAGAGATGAGGAAACTGAAACTGAGAGAGGACAAAAAAGACAAGTCCTACAGCTCTGTAGACAAAGAATCTGTAGATGTCAAAGGTTGAATGTTTACAAACTGACTAACATTTCAAAAGGATATGTACCTTTTTTGTTCAACTCAGGTTGGTCATGGTAATTAATTAACCAGAAATTAATTTAAAGATGTTACTGAACCCATACTAGCCTTTGATTATTTTGTATTTTTCCAGTTTATTGGGGATTTGCAAATAGGTTTAGTTTTCAAATTTAGAAAGGAGGTCTTCATGCTGAGAAGGTGAGATCCATTACTAGAACCAAAGTAGCAGATCATTCACAAATTGTAGGGGGCAATTTTTAATAAGCCACATCTTATGGGGCCATGAGTTTTCCTATTCTTAAATTGCTCCTTATAATCAGTTTGCATATTTTATCAAACTGTAAAAAGTGTCTGGAAGTATTTATCATTAGTGTTCAATTTCTTCCTTAGTCTAACAGCTACCTCTAAAAATAACTCCTGATTCCTTTCTTTACTACCTGTGTGACCTTGGACAACTTGTTTAACCTATTTGTTTGCCAATTTCCTCATTGACAAGATGGGGAAAAGCATCATACCTTATAGGGACCTGCACAGTCACATGAGTTAATGCATGTGATGCCTTTAAAATATTTTTATTGCACGGAAAACACCCAGCAAATATTGCTATTTAGGCACACTTGCCACTGTTTGCTGACACATAGTTCAGGCTCAGTAGATGTTTTGGGGTTGAATTAATGAGTAAGTGACAATGTGAAAGAGAAATGAAGGGTAGTTCTAGATTATGACTCCTCACCTACATTTCCTTGGTGACAAGTAGGCAACAAGGACAGCTGCTGTTGCGCAGATACTACATTAAGGAAGTATTTGCTTGGGTGAGTTTAAGCTGGAAGGATGATGGTGTTTCTGGATTCTTGGGTCCAGCAGACTTTCTAAGCCTGTTGCCGCTATGCATTAGCTGTGTAAAAACACATCCTTCAGGGGCCAGGGAAAGAGCTGATCAGTTTGGAGCTGATGTAAAGTACAGACTTTATTCCTCGTGACCAACCATAAAAGGAAACAAACCCATCAACCCCTCCGAATAGGAGGAGAGGAGCAATGCACTCTTGCCACAAACCAAAATGCTGAGGACCACAATTATCAGGGGTCACAGGAAGTTAGAATGACCTTTCATAGCAGGCTCAACGTTCAGATAGCTGAAAATTTCACTTCCAGATCATCCTGTGGGTAGTTATCTGGTTTTGTTGCACCAACAAACTTCTATCTAATAGAAACAGTTGTTTTGGTTTTGTTTGGTTAGTTTTGGTGTTTGCAAAGTGATTTTTTTGGGGGGGTCTTTTGAGACAGGGACTCGCTATGCAGTTCAGGCTGGCTTTGAGCTTACTTTGTAGCCCAGGCTGGTCTCGAACTTGCAATGACCTTTCAGCCTCAGCCGCCCAAGTGCTGGAATTACAGGCATGCTCTACCATGCCTGGCTCTGCAAAGTGAATTTTTAAATGACTAATTTAATTGATATTTAACTGAAACATGAACATGAGACATATCTGGTAATGGAGTACCATGTGATCTGAGGGTTTGAATGTAAGAGAGAAAAGCCTGTTGCTAGACTTTGATAGGTGAGCTACTCCGAGTTTCAGCACAGGCTGATCCATAGTTTTTAAAAGTGAAATTCTTAGACAGATAGGCCAATATAGGAATAATTAACTTCTTAGAATTGATGTTTTTGAGACCAGGCAGTCAAATTCATGACAGCTTAGGCTCCTAGGCTGCCCCGTGCTGGGGAGATTCTGTTCTTACAGATGCTTCAGAAGATTTGACCCAGTTCAGACCTTCCAGAGGCTTCCAGAAAATTAATGATTGTACTAAGTGGAAACTAGTTTGCTTCCCTATCACCTCCATTCACGAGGTCTGAGTGCTCACTCTTAGAAGTGTTTAAAGATAAGCCATCAAGATGCCATGCCTCCTTTTTAACCACCAGGTGACTTTAGCCGTCTTGAAGATGTGTGACTTTATGTTTCCTCAGCAGCAGGCCTTGCTTTTCTTCATCCTTTCTGCTTTGTCCCAGTCCGTAATGTGTGGCCCAGAATATTTTGCTTCCTTCGCCCTTCCGTGGGTTTGGCCAGTGAGGAATAGTGCTGGGCTCTCTGAAGCTCATTTTCAGGGACACAACAACTGCTGGGATTCTCCTCAGAATTCCTAAGTGAAGGGGTCTGGAGTGAAAAAAAAATCTGGAATGAGAAGTATTGATTCATCTTATGATTTTTCTAGATCTCCAATCTTAATCTTGTGTAAGTCTTCCTTCTTTCTCTGTACACAAAATTTGAGAATATTTTCATCTTCTGCATTGTTAGGAAAACTAAATACTAGTGTGATTACTATTAGTAAGTGCCTTTCTCAGCTACCTTATGTTTCTTAGTGTTGCAATAACCCTACAAAGTGAGTTATTATTTCTTCAGGTTCCATTTTGCTACATGAAGAAATCGAGGCTCAGAGATTGAATAATTTGCCATTGGTTTAGACCAGGGGCTGTTGACTTCTAAGTGTATGCTCCTTCTGCATCTCTGCAGCCCTCTGTGATATAACACACTTGAACCTCCTGAGAAGTATGTTTGGCCACCCTAGATACTCAGTAAATATTAAGTTTCCTTTTTCTCTCATCATTCTTTCTCTTCTCCCCAGTAATCACTTACCTAAAAAATGAGGAAAACAGCCTTGGGTTGACATGCCAGGGTTGACATCCCTGAAGGTGACCAGATAACTTTAATTCTAAACTGATGTAGCCATCTCAAACCATTCCATGGGGCTTTAGGACAGCTCTACAAGACCCCTGTTAATATCTCCTAGGCCAGTCAGTGCATCATCAATGATTATCTGTGGATTCTTTCTGAAGGTTTTTTCTTTTCTTCAAATGACTTTATTCACTCCCCCAGGCCACCTAGTGTTTCTGAGCTCTACAGTACCTCAGACATGGTCTTACCATCTTTGCACTGTGTTTAGACCTCAGGCAAGATGGAGATGTCAGGGAGGAGTTCTACCTCGGGCTCCTCTTAGGCTCTTCCTATTCTCAGAGGGGTCCTTTGTGCCTTTCTCAGGCTCTCTGTTATATACCAACAGCAGCTATCATACTGAAGGCCACTAGTTCTCACCTGGGGCAGCTGGTACCTTCTGTAAGTGCTTGAAATAAGGAAGGTGCTTTTTTCTTATTACAATAACGAGGGGGTACTATTAGCACCTAGGTTGGGTCATGACAGAAGAATGAGCCCACATGAAATAGCAGTCCCATTCACCCCATCCCCTGGAGAGGGTCAAGGCCATATTCTCACCACTGTCCTTCCTCCATACGTACCTCTTACAAATACTCTGAATGACTGGTCTCCTTTGTCACCTTCCATGTTTCTGCATGTCCCCTCTCCCACTGGAGCTTCTGCATGAGAGCCCTTCTGCTGGTCCCTGACCCCTGGAACTACCTTTGAAGGTCAAAGGCATATTGAGCTCTACCTCCTGTGTTCCATCCTTCTTTCTTCCTTCTTCTCAAAGTTTTCAACAACCTGGAGGCCTGTTGCCCTAGCAAGTGCCTTCTAAATTGATCAGGATTATGATTTATCCTCTGAGTACAGCTTAGAAACATGGCCTTTAGAATAATTTTAGGTAGGAACTTTGTCCAACATCCAAACTTTGTCCAAACTAATAGCTCTAAAAAGCTATTAGTTTGATGAACAAATCAGTTAACTTGTTAAGTGATTAAATGATTTAGACAAAGTAGCAACAGTGAACTGAGTAAGACAGCCAGTGAGAAAAAACAAAAACAAACAAACAAGAAACTAAAGCTTGGGCCTGATCATCTTTAACATTCTTGCTGAAATATCAGGATATGGACTCTATTCATATCAAGGACTCTAGCTTCCTCCAAGACAGATACCTTATTAGAGGGGAGTCAGAATTGTGTCCTGAGATGCCTGTGATCTGATCCCAGCTTAATGATAAAAGGATGAGGCGGAAGTGCAGAGGAATCCTCGAGGGTGGAAATTTTCAGACTTCGTGGGTTTTACTTTCTGGCTGATGCCCTTGAGAAGACCCTTAGCTGTTTTCCTTTTTGTAATTTCATACAGAAGATTCTCTTCCCATCATGGGAATTCCCAACTCTGCTTTACTCAGGGGTTCTCCCGTTTTCTTAAAGGGTATTAAGGAATACTTCAAAAGACCTTCAAAAGGTCTTTAAACATTTTCTCAAATTGAAAACATCTCTCTAAAAATTAGCATAGTGACACATGCCTGCAATCCCAGCAAGCTGAAAGGCTGAGGCAAGAGGATTTTAAGTTTATGACCAGCCTAGGAAACTATCCAAATAAGAAATAGAAAAACAAAAAACTGTAGCATAGATTACAGCTGGGATAGATCACAAAGCAAAGCAATTTGTTAAAAGAGGAAAGAATAAATATTTATGAAGCACAGACTGTGAGCCATGTACATTACCTACTAAGTATTTCATTTTAAACTTCTTCCAGATGCATGCATTAATCGGTATAAACTAGGCTATGCTTCAGTAAATGAACTCCGAACTCCGTGGCTTAGAAAAGAAGAAAAGAAAAAAAAAAAAAAACAAGGGTCTATTTCGCACATCCTTACATTTCCATTAAGTGCATTAACTGTGACAATGACTGTAATCATTTTAACTTTAGGTCCCAGACTGACACAGCAACTATTATCTGAACTATTTCATGGCAGAAGGAAAGAAAATTATGTGAAGTTATGGATGACGTCTCAGATATCTCACAAAGAAACATCACAAGCTATTTTATTGGCCAAAGCATGTCCCATGGCTATGCCTACTTGTAAAGAAAAGATATGGAATACAATCACACGTCTAGGAGGAAAGCTAGAAATATCTGACAAAAAGTGTTATTGTTCTTTTGGTATAGGTGAGGATACTGAAGGTTAGTAAGTGATGTATCTGGCTTTCAAAGCCAGTTTTGTCTCCTGTAGTGAGTACATCCCCTTAGCGCATGGCATACGTGGTACCCAAACTCCTCTTCAGATGCTGTCACCGGACTGAGGTGCTCTTGGGGCTTAGGGAGTTTGCACATGCACTTGAAAAGGCTAAAGCCAAATAAATATTACTATAGCTAAACCATTTTCCATTTTATCTCTCTCAGTTCTCTTTCAAAGGCTTGAATACATTGAATATGACATCATTTGTAATGGGAGTTTATTTTGAGCACATATGTTTCTTTCAACTCCTAGTCTCAGGTCTCATAGGTTTCTTTTGTTTGTTGAATAATGGGAGAAGAACTATGCTGTCCTCAATTCAGTAAGGCCACTGCCTGGTACATATTCAAGATCCAGGGAAAAGGGTATTAACATTTCTTCTGTTACTTTCAGCAAAAACAATCTCTAAGGAAAAAAAAAGTCCTCCCTCAAATGAGTGATAAAATAGCAAGACGGATTTTAATAGCTCTCAGAAAATCAATCCAAGGACTTCATCTCCCTGGAGCCAGAGGAAGTTCCCTTATGCCAATTCTTCTTAGATTTTTTTTTATTCTAAGTACCCTTAATAAGAGAGAAATTGGGGGCATATGGTGGGTACTCCTGGGCCACCAGAGTATCCCAGAAGACAGGAGAGGAGAAAAGGAGGAAGAGAAGGGGCAGAAGAAAGAAGAGAACAAGGAGGACAGGAAGTAGAAAAGACAGGGAAATGACATCAAGGAGACAAGGTAGAGTCAGGATGGCCAAGGGGAATCTCAAATATGGCCCTAAAAATTACATGGAAATAACTCAGAACTAATTTGCTGATTAACATGGTTGTTAAAGAATTACATTTTTATCCATTATATATTCCCTTTTCACATTAAGATGGAGTACTTTGTTCAAAGTAAAAAACATGTAGCTAGATGCAAGTTGTTTAACCTTGCTGGTATCCAATCCATAATCAAGTGCTGCTTGACCTAATGCGTTGTAATTTGCAAAGATCTTTGAAGGTGGAGAGTGCAATATGAACATCATGTATTATTAAATAAAATACCTACTTAGGAAAAGAAATCTCCAAAAGCTTAATAGGTGCCTTGACTGGTAGCTAATACGTGCTAGAGCTGATTGCCCAAGTTTAGCGATCCAATTGTGGATCACTAAAACTGGAAAAGCAAGAGAATAAACAAACAGGCCAGGCAGTAACAAGTGGCATGCACCACGAAGGCACTGGTTTAGTCCAGAGAGATTCCTGAGCTAAAGAAGGCCTTATTTACTGGAATGGAAAAATGTAGAGACAGGAAATTGCTCAGAGGCGTCCTGTCTTTTCCTGTGGACAGGGAGATGCACTAGGGTTTGGCTTCTGTTTTGGATCAGAATCTCCTTTTTAGGAATAGCCTCAGTTGTGTCCTTGGAAAGGAAAGAGTGTGTGATATATTTGTGTGGGGTGACCTGGGGGAGTAGGAGGGGAGGATATGGGGAGGAGCCATTTGAAAGCTCTCTGGAACCAAACTGCTTCCTTGAGCCTCACAGGCTCAGCCCTACCAGGACTGAGCGGGGAGATCCAGCAGCTGCCTGAGCTTAGGGAGCCTTTGGCTCTCCTGTCTCCTGAGCTACTAGCTCCAAGGGGGAGCCAGGTGGGTTCCACAGCGACGAAGACCAGTTCTGCAGGTTCAGTCTGGCCTGTTTCTCAGGCACATAGGCTGAACCTCAGTCTCTCATTCAGTGGGTATTTATTTACAACCTCCTGCCAGATAGTTTTTGGCAGTAGGGATGTGTCAGGGAACACAGAGCTCACATGCTAGGGGAGGGATAATGAATAAAGTAAGTTATAAGTAGGAAGATAGGGAAAAATAAAGAAGGGAAGGAGAGAGAGAGTGCTTTGGGGTCAGGGCTAAGATGAACTTATTGAAAAGATAATGCTGAGTAAAAAGTTGAAGGAGGCAAGAGAGAGAACCATGTAGGTGTCTGGAGAAAGAGATGGTCAGGTAGGAAGTAGTAGCAAGTGCAAAGGCCCTGAAGTGAAAGAGTACCTGATGTGTGCAGAAAACAACCAGATGCCAGTAGACTTACAATAGGGTAAGCAAAGGGGACTGTGTAGGGTCTGAGGTGAGTAAGGTCACATAGCGCCTTGGAGGTCACTGTGTGGACTTTGGCCTTTACTCTAAAGTACATGGGAAATCAAAAGAGTCTCAAGCAGAGGAATGACAAGATCTGACCTCTATCTTGGTAAAATTAGAGTCTTGGTTGTCGTGTTGATTAGACTAGTGGGAGCCCAAGGGAGGCAAGGAAGAGAAGAGTCTGGGATCTTTTGCAGTGATCCTGAGAGGAAGACACTGTGGCCTGACCAGGGCAAATGCTGTGGGGGAAAGCGGTTGGGCTCTGAAGTGGAGCCCAAGGAGTGGGCTTGCTAATTCATATGCAAAGTAGGCTGTCCAAGAGGGAGCTAATGAGCTGTGGAGCAATGGTGACCGAGGGGTTAGGCCAAAGGAAAGAGAGACTTAGCTGTAGTAAGCAGCTTCTTCTTGTTTTTCCTCTTAGTTGAAGGTCAGTTGTGTATTGGGCACAACAGCGATGCTGAACTAATAGGATCCCTGCCCTCAGGGCAAGCAGTGCACTGAGAAGGTCAGACGTTAAGTGAATTATCACTCAAGTAAATGTAAAATGCTCATTCTGGTAAGTGTGAGTATCAGAACTGGTGGATCAGTCCCAGCCAGGAGGTCCTGAGGAAGGATGCCCACTCCAGCAGCTGAATACACACATGCTGAGCCACAGAGGGAGGCAGAAGGAAAGGAAGAGGGTCGCAGGCAATGGGAATGGCACATACAGAGGTTCTGAAGGTGGGGGTGTGGGAAGCACTGTGTGTGTGAGGAGCTGAGAGATGGCCAGGCCAACAGCAGTGACTTGCAGAGAGCTTGGAGAACAGGGGTGCAACATGGCATAGTCAGATGAGTTAGGGCTTGTAGGCTGTCTCCGGATTTTGAACTTTATCCTGAGATCAAGAGAAGTTACCAGAGGCCTCAAGCAGGGAAATAGCCTGGTCACACTTACCTGTTGACAAGCTCACTATGGCTGCCGTGTGGAGAATGAAACAAAGGTTGTAGAGTCAGGGTGAGACACGGGGCCCTTTATGAAGCAAGGATGCTCAGGTGAGACTACAGGTGTTCAGACCAGGGAGACAGTGCTAGGGGTCATGATGAAGATTCATGTGAAGATTTGAAAGGTATGTAGAAAGAAGAACTTGGTTTTGGATTGGACAGGAGGGTTAATGGTGGGGGGGATTTCAAGAATAATTTTAAGTGTTTTGCTTAAATCATTATACAAGTGGAGGTAAGACTCTCTTGTAGAACTCACCCGCTTATTTTAGACCCACCACAGAGGAAGTGAGAAAGTGAGAACTTTATTTTTCTATGAATATTTAAAAATAAGATGTACCATGGGATGGTTTAGTACCCAGCCTTACCTGAAAAAGAGAGGTTTGAGAAGTGAGCACCTCAGCCCTCTTCTGCGATGTGACCTGGTTACAAAATGAATTAATGCAGTCCTGCATCTGAAACATGGTCTCCAAGTCAGTGCTAGCCAATAGAAACATGATCTCACACAAGCTATGAATGTAAATTCATGTTTTCTGGTAGCTATATAAAAAGCTAAGAGAAACAGATTAATTTGAACAAACCATTTTATTTAGCCCGATAAGTCAGAAATAGTATTTTTAATATGCAATTAATAGACTAATTATTGATGTCACATTTTTATTTTTCTCTTTTTCCTAAAACTTCCCCCAGTAACAGGAATTGAGCAAGAGCCTGCCTGCCTTTTTCTTGATGTAGTGTGTCACTAAGTTACTAAGTGGGCTCAAATTTGAGATCCTCCTGCCTCAGCCTCCCAGAGTTCTGAGATTACAGGCATGGAACATCACACCCAGCTCCTTGTTACAAGTTTTTAAGACCCATTATGCATTTTACATTGCTAACGTATTTCAAAAACCACAAGGAGTTAGGACAATACTGGGCAGTGCAACTCTATACCCACCGCAGCCACAAAACTGTGCATGAAGCAGTGAAAATACAGGTCCTTTCTAGCAATTTAAAAAATAAATACTACATTAAGTAGCGCTTTTTGCCTTTGGAAATGTAACGTGTAGTTATTAATCAGCTATGTGCATTTGAGAACATCAGTTTACATAAGGAAGTGTGATGGGGCTAGACAATGTGTGTACCAAGCTTTCAGTCTTGACATGCAGGTTAAAGAAGTCCCAACAGTTATTCTTTCTCTTTATCTTGTCATCACCCCTCAAGAGGTCTCCCCTTCCCAACTCTTCTACAATATCTGAAAGATGGGAATTGTCAAGTTTGATAGTAAACTGACAGAACTCCAAGAATGGATTTCATTCCCAATCAAGAAAGTTGGAATTTTTCAGGGACATTTGACTAGACATTTAAATGATTAATAAAATTGTAGATCTTTTGGTATACTATAATATGGTGGCTAAGTTTTCCAAAATTATCCTTATATTAAGAAATATATTGAGATACAGTTGGCCTTTGACATTTGTGAGTTTGGTATCCACAGAATCAACCAACTTCATGTTGAAAATAATTTTTTAGAGCTATCTGTACTGAACACGTACAGACTTTTTTCATACCATTATTTCCTAAACAATACTTACAGCACTCATTTCCATAGCGTTGACCTTTATTAAGTTTTGTAAGTCAACTGGAGAGCCCTTAAAATATATGTGAGGCTATAGGCAGATATTACCCCATTGTACATAAGGAACTTGTGCACCGTATCTTATGATAACTGTGAGGCCTTGGAGCCAGTCCCCTGTGGATGGGAAGGGGTGACTGTTTTATAGATGAAATAATGTAGTATAGGGGCTCTACTTCCAAGTGCTTCTAGTTGGGAGGCAGGGAAGTGGGTAGCGCGTGTGATGGATTGGTCATGAATTTAAAGTGGGTATAAGACACACTCATTCACTGTATTATTTTCTCAACTTTCATAGGTTAAGCTTTTCCATAAGAGAAAGTGGTTTTTTTTTAAGTAGAATCTTCAGAACTTAGGTGGTACTATTGTTAATTTCAGATGTTCCCCTCAACTGCTGTGATGCTTCAACACCAGCTGGAGCACCAGAAATGTACAATTCTTACTTAATACTGAAGTGAAACAAAGCCCCAGGCACAGATTTCCCATCATTTACATTTCTCTGGTGGTTTTGGCGGTAACATGACTGCACTCTTGTTCTTGCCTTTGGTACAGTTAGGATCAATATTTATGAGCAAAAGGCAGGGAGGCTATGATTCATGGAGAACCCCAGACCCCTCCAAAGCCACACAGGCACCCAGGAGCACAGCACTATGTCACCGATTTGGACAAAGCACATCACAAACACAGAATGGCACAGATACTTGGGCCCCAGCCATAAGAACATTGCTTGCTACTTGTATTTTGGAGGTGATATGCTACAGGGAGAGGCAGGAGTTCTCTGAGAAAGGAATTCAGGGGGACTGTGACCTCCATGGCTAGGAGACCCAGCATCTGGAAAGTGTACAGGCCTCTGGTCACCCTGGATTGACCAGGCATTGTTTGATTTTGGGCCTGGTGCCCTCTCAGTTCAGTAAAGAGGATAGTAAAAGATCACTATCCTCTTCTTCCCTCCCTGCCCTCTCAGACATCAGGATAGAGTATGAGCAAGCTGGACCCCGCTTCCAAGTCATTGCCAAGACAGGATGAGGAGCTGTGAAGTACACTGGGAATACGGCACAGCCTTGCAGCATGGACACTTTCATGTCCCCTGGCCTGAATGGGCAGATAGATCTCCAGGCAAGAACTCCGCTATGACTTGTCACCAAGAAATAAAGAGCAGGCACTCATTTTCACCTCCAAGGGAAGATTGTATTTAAATCAGTGTGTACAAAAAAGAGACTAGGACTCAGCCTGAGAATGTTTTCCTTCTGCGTTTTCAGCAGCTAGAGGAGGATTGAGTTTGGGGTATCAACATACGGCCCAAATGTTAATTTTAAGAAAAATTGGGCATGCACATCATGTTAACTGTGCTGCTTTCTACACATAGGATACTTGGCTACAGTGGTAGCAATTTAGTGCCAGGTTTTCTCAAATGTCAGGCATTTTAAGAAATGTTTTCTCAGAATTTAAAATCTCACACACAATGAAAACACTACTGTGATTTTCTAAATGGAAGAAATTTGACCCCCAACGAAGATGAGGCAACAGCAACATTTACAGTGGACCATCGGTTGACAGTCAAAACCCAGACAATGAAGATTTTTCCTTTATGCTGCGATCCCATTGTTCATTAGCCAGAAGATAACTCGGGGTGGAAGGACTACAGATAGTTCGTCTTGCTGATTCCCCTGCCTGCTGAAAGACCTCATCTATGGCATATACATCAGAGGAGCGAGTAAGAATTATCCAGAAGGAAAGACTTCCCCAGTATTTCAGCAAATCCAGCACTTGGTGGCCCTCCTGGTCTGCGTGGTGTGCTGTTGAAATACAGTATGCCTCCTGAATTCCCCTTGACCACTTTGGTTTATCCAGTTCAGATCAGATGCTTTTGGGGAATCTTTTCAGCATCATGATTCATATGGCAATTAAATGCATATTTCAAGATTGCTCTGTCTCTGCTTATTAGTCTGAGTCCAAATATTAGTATTTTTTTAACCTCTGTACCAGAGGGAGAAATCTAATGGTATATTTCCTGGCAGATTGATGAGTCAGTGTAGCAGGAGGAGGAAATTGAGCATGATGTGGAGCTTTAGAGGGACCAAGCTGGAGTCAAGGTAATCTCATGGGAAGGTAATAGATGAGCTAAGATTCTAGACCCTTGGGGCTCTAGAACTTTAAGATTCTTGTATATTCCTTGTGCTTCTGCCAACATCCATTAACTCTAAACAAGATAGCATTACAGATGTTATTCCCGTGCTCTAAGAATTCTATAACTAATTCTGTCTACCTCAGGGGTATTTCTAGGAACCAAACGTAATAATGGGTATGAAAGCTTTTGAAAGAGTTGAGAATTATCTCAGTGTAAGTTTCAACAACATCATAAAAGAATTCTCTCAATAGACCTAGAGTTGCTTCCTTTTTAAGTTCCTATTGTAATTTTTGGTCAGTTTTAGGAGCTTACTTAATCTCAGGTGAAAATTGAAGCGTGAGGATGAGAGGAACTATAAAAAGCAAAAAGATACATTTAAGGAAATAAGTACTGTAATTTGAGTGTAAATTAGAATGGCCTTTTTGGAGAATAATTTAGCAATACATGCAAAGACCTGAAACTCATACTTTCACTCCACAATTCTATAGCTAGAGAATCTAATACAAAGAAATGATATTCAACAAAGATTTATGAGCAGAGTTGTCTACTGCAGTATTATTTGTATATTGCAATAAGATATAGAGTACATAGTGTTGTAAAAGAAGATATTCATAGACAGTAAAAGTCTTGGAAGAAATAAACCAAAATATGAACACATTTATTCTTGGATTATTGATTATTTTAATTTTCTCCTTTAGATGTTTCAGTATGAAATTTTACAATGGCATGAATTTATATTATTTAAAAGTCATTAAAACTAAATTATGTAGAATCATTCAACTTAATCTAATGCAGGTGCCAACACATTTTGTCTTTTAATACATCTTGATCAATAGCCAGTTTATCTCAACTGCATTGGCGGCTTTGTTCTTATTCTTTTGCTTGCCATGCTGCTGTGTGGGCCTTATACCACAGCTGCTACTGACCAACAGCCCTGCAACATCCAGACTGCTGAGTCGTCTATCAGTTTTAGGGTGTCAGCATTCCTTCCGTGACTATCTGCAGTCTTCTTCACATGCGGGTCACAAGACACAAATGTCCAGGGCTTATTCGCTCTGGGATAAAGTACACTAAGGCACACTCTTCAAGTGTGGCCGCTTAACCCTCCTTAAGAAGTTCTAAGGCAGGGGCATCCTCCAATGTGTTGATTGCCTATTAATTTTTACAGATTAACTGTATACCCTGTAAGCTCAAAAGTTTTAGAAATTGCAGACAGTTCTGTAAACTCTGGCCAGAACTCACTGGTGTTTTGTTATTGGATCCAGTTTTAGTAGAAGAGTGCTTGGTTGTGTACTCACTCATTCAAATACACTCTTTGTTAGATCAGACTCATCATTTCTCTAGTCAGCAAGGATGTGAAGGGGACACTATGAGCTGATGTTACCAGATGTTCCATATCAGAAATCTCACAGATGCAGTCAACTGCAGGGTGGGAGGACAGAGAGAGACAGAGAGGTAGAAGTAGGCAAGGAGGAGAAGGAGGAAAAGAAAGAGATGAGGGGGAAGACAGGGGTGGAGGAGAGGAGAGGAAAAGAGTTAGGAGCCAGTAGAGAGGTATTGATTGAAATCAACCAAAGCTAACCATTGAAAATCAAAGAGCACCAAGGAATAGAAAATAAGCTATGGAAAAATCACTTTCAAACTCTTTCTTTTGCCCAAGGAAATATGTTTGCCCTAAATCTTCTAGATTCAGTCTTACAGCATTCAGGTGGGCAGAACGGGCCCATCGGCAGCTTGACTTTTCCCCATCACCTCCTGAATTTGTCACATGAGCCGCATGCAATTTAGATCCAGCTATTTCTGCACACTCTTGCACCAATTTAGAAAATGTCCTCCATACTTTGGTTTTGGTCTCTACTCAAGAAATGTCATTTGAGTCAGGATGATTCATTTTCATGAATGGACTTTTCTCCCCGTGGTTTTGCCTCAGATGAGTGTTGGACCTTGCATGCATGCCTTGTTGAAGACACCGTTGTAAAACAAGTCTGTGAGATTGCTTGCATCCTTCTTGCTTTTCTCCCTGTCTTCAAATTCCAGAAGTTAAAGTCTTGGTTATGTTTGTGTGTTGTTTTGAATTTGAAATAAATTACGGTGTCTAGTGTCGCAGCCTTTACTCACCTACATTGTCTCGGGGAGATGTATTTTATACAGATGGGTAATGTGTGCTTGGACACACACACACACACACACACACAATACTATCCTACAATTTTGTTTAAACATTTCTGTTAGTAGTGACTCCATATTAACTATGTGGTATTACTTGAAACTAACCCCCAAAAGTTTTTTTTTTTAATTTGTTATTGCTGTTTTTCTTTGTACTGCTTTTTGGTGTTTTTGTCCCATTTTCCACTTAATTTTGTGGTGGAGTTATATAAGCTCTTAGTGCTTAATATTAATTATAGTCATAGTTATCATACTGAGAAAAGCATTGTTAGTTGACTTAGTACATCAGAAATATACAGAGACAAACTCGAATAGCTATGACTTCAAAGTGATGTAATCTTACGAGACCAACGTCATATATGTGGACCACCATGATGCTAAACACCCTTAGGCACAATATGATGCATTTGTCATATGTTGTAAATATTTTTTTCATGTTGTTGTGCAGACAGTTGGGCAGAGGCTAGGCCTTGGAGAAAGGGCCAGAGTTGTATTCATCCCAAGGAGGAAGAGCCCTTTCAAAACCACAATAATAGAAGTAGAAGGCAGCAGTCATCGTGATGGTGAAACTTATGCATTTATAACAATCATTTATATGACCAGAAAAGGAATAACTATTTGGTAACCTTTCCTGAGATCCTGAGCTTTGGGCTGACTTCAGGGGATTTCAGAGGCCAATTTCTTCCCAGATTTAAATAATCTGAATGATTCACTGGACAGGATCCCCTGGGGATGGACAAGCCCTTTCTGGGGCACTGTGGTAAGGAGCTGAAAGGCCTGCTTTGGTGCTCCTAGGACCAGTTCCTGGCTGGCAGCATCCTTCTTTAGGTTTGTGGAATGTTTTCCCCTTTTGCAAAGACCTTTCACATACTCGACTTGATGATTCTTGCAACTGGTATTGTAGAGTGATTAGGACACACCAGAGTTTCCTATGGTATTCCTTTTAACAGAGTAGAAACAAATAGATCTCGAAGATAAGTGACTTTCCAAACTCACTTCGTGATTCAGTTAATGAGCCAAGTGAGGTGTGCAGTTCACTGTAATTGGGCTGTGTGACCCAAGGGAAGGGGCACGTTTGGAGTGAAATGCTAGCTAGGGCACTTCCACTCTGACTGAAGGCAAGCAACTTCTCTTTGTGCCTTTATTTCTTAACTATCAAATGGAATAATGGTACCTGTCATGCAACACTGATATGCGGATTAAATGATATAATTCTTTCTTTCTTTCTTTCTTTCTTCTTTCCTTTTCTTTCTTTTTCTTCCTTTCTTCCTTTCTTTCAGTTCTTTGACTTTTTAGCTCATTGGTGGTGTTTGGTTTTGAGTGCCACCTGGAGACTTACACCAGAAGGGAGGAGTGAGTGGTACAGAGACATGGCCTGGCACCAAGCAGACACTGCATACACCTAACTCCTCTTGCATCATCCAGCTCACAAACTCCTCAGAGCCAAGACGCCCCTGGAAGCTTTGATCTGAAGTGTTCTTGTATGTTTTTATGTTCCCACTCATTCAAATGCCTTTTCTCATCATAAAATTCAGAGTATTGCTGGCATTGAGAAATGACTTATGTTTTGTTAAAAAAGAGACCTCTCACTTATTTACACGGTAGACCATTATGTAAGTAGGCTTGATGAGTGTCCACAATAGTTCATGCACAAATGTAAATGATCATTCATTGAAATAAGATTCCAGCAGCCGGCTACAAAACAGAGCTTAATATCATGATTAAGAACAGAAGTCAGCAAATGATAGCCCTCAGGCCAAATCCTGCCCATGACCCGCTTTTGTAAATAAACCTTTGTTAGAAGCCAGGCACTCCTTCATGAGTACCTTTGCTTTCATTAATGGCAAGGCTGATAGTTGCAACAGAGACTGTGCATCTCACAAAGCCAAAAGTATGTATTATCTCACCCTTCCCTGTAAATGTTTGCCAACCCCTGGCTAAAAGCTGCTGCTTCTGGGCTATGTGACCTTAGTCAAGTCATTTATATTCATTATACCTCAAATTCTTTATCTGATTCAACAAGATAATTCATGTAAAAGCCTTGAGTGTGGTAAGTCCTTGATTAACAATAGCTCTCCTGATTATCAGTAATGGACTAACAGGAAGATTTTGGATAAAACACTCACCTTTGCCTGGCTTTTAGCCCTCACCCCTCACCTTGTAGCTATCAATGTTGGCTAAATAACCCCCCTTTCCTGCCACAATCCTGTTGTCTTGAGATCAGCCATTTCAACTCCATTAGCTCAACTTGCAGGACATTAAAGAAATACTCTTCCATTCCTCCACACTCAGTGTAGACATTTGAGTCAGTGCCATCGAATATTTTCCAATAGTCTGTGCACCCTCTCAGGAGAGAGGGAATTGAGTGAAGCATTTTGTTGGAATTAAATGTCAAGAGTACCAGCTGCTTCTTGCTAAAAATATGAGTTAGATATTCCAAAAGGTGTGAACCATCAATCAAAGTACAAGGGAAGATTTTGCATTTATTTATTCTTAGAAAATTTAAAAAAAATTTTTTTTAAAAAAGAACCAACCTTTGACAAATGGCATTGGAAGCATTAAGGAAGCTGAAAACACCGTCAGTCTCCCTTTGCCTCCTCTATCTAGTGGCACAAGCTTTCTCAGTGTAAAGAAGAAGTCTCACTCTGCACTCCCAACAGCGTGCAGAGGTGATTTCCAAGAGAGAAGTGAGAAAAGAAAATTCCATAGCCCAACCTTTCAGAAGTATCACAGTCATACAGAGAGCAATCTGCTTTCTTCCTTACCATCAAGCCTTGCAGGTTTGAAGAGTCGTGGGGCGGAGGGGTGCTCAAGGTGCAAACCCAGTTGCTCCCTAGGTGGCTGGACAGGGCCTTGCCAGGAGGCAGATACCTGGGAGGAGGAAAGGGAATGGGAGCAGTCTCCAGCTGAAGACTCATGTGTGTGCAGTGCCCTTGTGACCCTGTCACCATCACACCAGGGTGTAGCATGATCTGCTCAGGGTGCTGCTTTTTGTGGATTACTAGATCCCAGAATGGCCATTGTCACAGACTTTATCTACTCGGGTTTGGCAAAGAGAAAGTGCTCTCCTGATCCCTCATCCAACTCCTAGGTGGCCTGGGTGGGTGATAGAGGGATGACTGAAAATCATGGGACTTCTTCCATTAGAATGCCTCCACTGCCAACCATGCCCGCTTGCACGCCTATTCCCACTTCCCTTATTGCACTGGCTCTGTCATTTGTATTCAGCCAGATTCACTGACCATGTCTCTTTAGCAGGTCCCAGCCTGTGGGTAACTATGAGTCTTTATAAGCAAACATCAATGCCTGTGGGCACTGTGGGCTGAAGGTTAACTATCCAATTTTAATCTCTAGCTTTTTGTCTTGCTAAGGATGTTCCCTGGGTCTAGATATACTCTTTCTATAATTTGATTTTCATATAGTTACCAATAAAGCAGTTTTGAATGAAAAACAAACAGAGTGCCTGAACTCCAGTCGACAAATCCTGAGGTAGTTTAAGTCCAGGAAGGAGCCTAAGCGTTGCATTTTTAGGAAAGTGGCTGGTGCATTGTATATTTAAAACTCTTCACGTGATTCCAATATGTTGAGACCTATTATGTGCCAGGCACTTTGCTGGGGGCATAGAACTGAACACTGGCCAAATGCTTGGTCTCATGGAACATATGGTCTAGTGGGGGCAAGTTGGATAATAAATGAATGGTCAGATACTTTTCTGATAGTGCTACCAAGGAAATAAAACTTGGCATTATAAAGAAAAGAGATGGGAGATAGGAATACTTACAACTTTACGGAGTATTCCAAGCATCATTGTGGTTGGCTTAGACTTTGTTTGCTTGTGTTATACTCCAACTGTGCTCAGAGATGACAGGGCACACTCCTTGTTCTGCATGTTCACCCCCTTGTGTTGCCAGAGACCAAGTTGACGGACGAGAGGGGACCCTGGTTTCGAGTTCAGCACAGATCAACCATGGGAGGGGGAAAACATAACAGAGAGCATGTAAGACCCTCAGTGGCTGGGCACCAGGGTACCTCAGCCCATTTTCTATCTCCTACATTAATGATAACTTCTTTGACTACCTTTCTCTGAAGTAATATATTGAATGTATTTTCTGATTCGTATAATGGTAATACTAAAAGCAAGTGGAACCACACTTACTATCTTGCACTCTGCAAGATAATTAGCTTGTTCTATTTATTTCTAAGATAGACATGAGTCCAGTTTCATAAATGTAGAAACTGGCTCTGAAATGTTCATAGAACTCCAAACGTGGCTTGCTTTTTTTAGATCTATTACATCTCTGCCAGCTCAGAGAATGTATGGTCTGTGGCTCTCTCCCTGGCTTAGGTGGTAACTCCTGGAGGAAAGCACTCATCTCATGCATCTTTGGGAAGACTCTTCTCTCCTATCCACCAGAAGCCTTGCTTGTGGGGTAAATACAATAATAGTTTGCGGGTTCCCTGCCCCCTGACAGTCACCCCTGAGGCTGCTAGGAAGATTTCTGGGCTGCAAGCCTCAGTGAGGCTGTTCATAAGCTGCTTCATGTGGGAACAACGATGGTGACCCCAGATTGTCTCCTCCAGACCTCCTGGGGAGTCCTGTCTAACAACACTGAGACACCCTGACGGAACTCCCAAAGCCCAGCACAGGCAATTTTAAGTGGGCTCTGTGTTAGTCTCCTGAAAAGAAAAATTCAAAGAATACTATTTTATGACATCTGCCTTTATTTCTAATTAAACTTTTAAAAACTGGGATAACACCACCAAATAAAGAGACATTCTGTTTCTAGATGAGAGATCATTATTTAATAAGACAGACTTAGAATTCTCAGTAAGAGGGTTCTGTAGCTAAGGAGGTAGAGGATGCTGCGCACACAGGAGAAACTCAGGTAGGGTTAGTAGAGAGCTCTCTCTTTTTGACGAGACTAGCCTACTTTGTTCATGTAACACACTCCTGAAGAATATGATAACTTAGATAAAAGGTGGCTTTCTATGGGGTGTGTGCGTGTATGTGTTTGAAACAAGGAGGAAGAAAACAAGGATATGGCTGTGGTGATAGCTTACTGAATAAAATTAGTGTAAAAAATTGAGAAGGTACAATAACCTAAGAGCGGGGGCACAAAACTGTCCCAATATAAGTTCTGTGTTTATTTCAATTGAAGAGTAATTAAGCCTCAGAGGTCTCATCAGCGTACATTATTCCCTCTTTGCTTGGCATCTTTTGTTTGCGAGCCATTAGGGAGTGTCACTTTCAGAAGAGGGTTCCAAAGGCTCACCACGCCTGTCCTGCCCCAGCTCAGTGCAGAAGGCTGACAGCCCAAGGAGCATTTTACTGGGCACCAGAATCCTGATTTCAGATCCACTTGATGCCAGAATCCCAGATGTAAGGGAGTAGAGGTTGGTCTTCAATACCAACAAATGCTCCATAAACAATGTACAAGTTCAGCGTACTGCTTATGGCAATGAATAACCCACAGTGATAATATTTGCTGTAGCAAATTTCTCCACATGACTAATTCATTCTGATTTGGAGCTGGCAACCAGTAGTAATATTAATTTACCAGATGGAGACATGATCTGAATATATATGTGCTCTTAAAACCACAGACGGATCTGTCTTAAAAAGCAGATATTGCTATGCAGAAGCACAACCAAATAAGAGCTATTGAGTATCTTCTTGACACTCAGTACTATGCAAGGTGCAATGGGAGAGAAAAACTATGAATCCTGAGCTGCAGGAAGTTTCAGCAGTGGTTGGGAAAACAGAATTTAACCACAAACCAATCAGAGTGTAATCAAGAGGAAAACATGTATTTAATCTAGGGCTCAGTGAGGGTGATAACAACTGAATTTGAAAGAAAGGAACAATAATTGGGCATAAAAGTAGAGGACAAAGTCTTCAGAAAACAGGTTGAACCTAGTTTCAGACTGTAAAAAGGAACATACCAATGAAAAGAGTATTCTTGGAGGGTCAAGCGGTCTGAACAAAGATAAAGAGGTGGGATGAGTTTGCCCCGTGTGGTGGTGTGGTGAATAGTGAAAGCTTCGTCTGAAGGCAGTTGACAGGATTTTAGAGGAAAAGGTGGAATAGACTTGATTATAAAGAAATTTGAAAGTTAGGTGAAGGAGTTAGCATTTGATTTGCTTTGTGTTCTCTGGTTAAGGACTGTATTTGGCTACAAGCCACAGGTGCCTGAATATCATTTGCTTAATGGAGTAAGGGTTCCTTTTCTTGAATTAAGCACCAAGAACAGTACCAAGTGGGTACAGTTCTACAATGTCACTTGCCCTCCACCTTTTCACCTTACTTGGAAAGCATTGCCATTAAGTGTGGTGCTTTGTGATTCCAATAAAGCAGTTCTACTGTCAGCCTCTTAGCCACATTCTTGGCAAAAAGAAGGAAGACAAGCAGGATAAAATGGGTGGTCTCTGCATGAGGAAAGCGAGAGCTTTTTCAGAAATCCCTGGCAATGGCCCGTTTACATCTCACTGACCAGAATTGTGCCACAAAGCAACCCGAGGCTCAAAAGAAGTCCGGGAAGGCCAGTGTTTTTCCTGGGCCCATCTACATCACAAGCAAAATCAAGGTTCCATTTCTTAAGGAAAAAGGAGAAATACCTATTGCAGCAGAAAATAGCAATCTCCGCACATTGCATTTAGCAATTACTATACAAGGTTGTATGGGTTCTTCAACAGAGAATTGTCTTAGGAAAAGCCGTGACTCTTTCTGTGATGGTTTGGCATTGTTATGCAAGGGCTTTAGAACAAAAGAAAAGAAGTATTCAGGAGGGTGTACGGAAGTTACTCCAAGTCATCTTGGAGTAAAGTGGTGGACCTGAAGACTAGAGTTTTAGACATGGAAGGAAAGAAGAAAACCAGGGAGTAGTTGTTTCCAAAGAGCACTCGTGACAACCACACAACAGTGCATGGTCAAGATGAAAGGTGCTGTCAAGCTGACTTCTAGGTCCTTTATTTTTTTTTCTTCTATGCATAAAGTCAACATTTGAGGTAGATACTTCTTCGAACTGGAGGAGTTGATAAAGAAAACACTGAGAATCAGAGACATGTTGAAGCATTAACAGATCCTGGAGTATTATCATATTTTAACATAAACAACATCTAAGGGGTAGGGAATAAAAAAGTAGATTTGCACTCAAAGGATTCTAATATGAATGTGTGTTTTCCTGATCATGAGCTTCGCTTTCCAGAGACACCCTCTAAACACCCTACACAGCAGACCACTAGTAACCTCCAAAACGCATATGGGCTTTAAAAGCAAAATGAGGGCCCAGGGGCTGGGCGTAGCTCAGGGATAGAGTACATGCCTAATGGTCAAGGCTGAAAGTTCCATCCCTAACATGGAAAAAAAAAGGAAGAAGAAGAATTAGGTCTAAAAACAAAACACGTTACATTCCTTTTAATGACTAATCCTAAACAATGACTAATCCTAAACAAAGAAAGCATTTTGACTACTTGTAGAATGGAAGCAAAAAAGGGAAGAATAAAAAGGAAGGAATTCCACAGACCTTTTGGGGGCAGTTTTATTTATTAATTATTATAAAAGAACAGAATAAAATTTTCTTAAGACTCAAAAATTACTGCAACTTGAAAGTGTATGCATTTAAAATAAATGTCATTAAGTGCATTTACAAGACAGTACAATGAAGAAGCATTTAGGAAGTGTCCCTGGTCTATGTGGGATCCAGCCCATGGCAGTGCCCCATGAGGATGCTATTTCCCGGGTGTGGGCCAGGCTGTGGGAACTGGGAGAAAGGGGGGACTGTCTAGGGGCTGCAGCTTGCTTTGCACTTTGATATTTCGTGGTTATGCAGTGGCACATATACAACTGGACTTTTATTTTAGCTAGAAAGGAACTTTTAGGCAACTCAACTACATGAAAGGAAAGACTCAACTTTGCCGGCGCCCAAAGGGTCCCCATCTTAGCATCTCAGACCTCCTTCCCAGCACTGGGGAAGGAGTCCAGCAGAAACTCCAGGGGTGGGTGGAATGGAGAAACTGGAATAGTCCTACTTGCAATGTGTAATTCTGTAATTGCTGAGAATCCTCATACCAAACTCATCTTGATCTTTCAATAGTGACTGTAATTTTTAAAAATTTATACACATCTGGCCCTCGGTGCAGTTAATGAAAGGGCAGCCCCAATTTACAAGTCACCGGAGTCTTCCTTTGTTGTTCAGAACACAGGGATAGTGCGGCTGGGTCACTGGGTGGAACAGAGAGGTATTTTACTCTCTTCCTTCACATCTACAGGTGTTCCTTCATCCCTTTCATATTGTTCTGATATTTTAATAATACATACAAAAAATCTAAAGGAAACAGTTTCTTACATGTGTCAAAGAAATGTAGTGCTGCGTCTTGTTCTCTTAGATTCAGTAAATCAAGCTACTTGTCCAAGATGTTTCTGTTATACCTCCTACAACATTTTTGGCACATCTGGTCCACTTGTTCTACCAGATGCTGAATTCCTTGTATCTTGTATTTGGCTAATTGATGTTGCCTTCCTGACACTTACATAGGAAGGCACAAGAGGCACCTGAAGTAGTTTTCTGAGTGAATGCCTTTGGGGAAGGTATTCACAGTTTGAATCTTTTCTGTTATTTATGCTTACTACCCTGATGGTAGAAGCCTGGATCATTGTTTTATTATTTTTCTCATTGCTGAGACAAAATACCTGATGTGCAAAGTTAAAGAGGAAAAAACATTTATTTAGCTCACAGTTTGTAGAAATTTCCATCCATAATCAGCTGGCTCCAAGGCAGGGTGGCATGGCACACAGGCATCACTGAGGAAAAATAGTTCATGATGGGCAGAAGGTAGCAAGCAAGGGACCACCACAGCTCTTTGTATCCCTTATATCTTATCCAGGCTACTTACGGCAGGTAGCACTCACACCCATAAGTACCCTTGATCCTGGTATTGCACCATGAGTCAATTTCAGCATCACACACTCTAGATCCAGCCACCTCTGAAAAAACTCCACTTATGACCACATGAGGCTCTGGGGGGACATCTAGACACAAGCCAAAACAGTCATAAAACTGCACGTCATAAAACTGCAAGGTATATGACAGGGTGATGCTTGCTAAAGGCATCAAAAGGTGTTGAGCAGAAAAACCAATGAAATACTTCAAGAGGATTCTTCATAGCTTCAAAGGTATGAGAGCTCCAGTCTAGTTCTGTCTGAATGTTTGCTGTTTGAAAGTCAGTATGAATTTTTAAAGTGCAAGTGTGTGAATAGCTACACCATTCCTAGTGTATGAAAGTATATCTTGGGAAGGTTTGCCAGGGAGTCTCCTTTCTACCCAGGGAATGGTTTAGGTCCAAAGATGCCTTCCTATAGGACTTGAAGGGAACTGCCCCTCCTGGAGATGGTAACTTGGCTGCTTGATTCCCAAGCCTACCTCTTCCCTGGCCCCCACACATACTGTCTTCTCCAGAGAAACCAGATCCTTGTATTTCCTTCCAGAGATAAACTATGTGTCCATCAAGACAGGAGCACATATATTTTATAAATGTATTTAATGAGAATGATTTTAGTGAACAGATTCAAGAGAAAAAAAGTCAGTTCCAAGTATATTAGAAGGTGAATGAGAAGACTTCAAAATAAAAAATGTAAGGGGAGATAAAAGGTATTCAAATAGTAGTTCTGCAGTGCTTCATCAGAAGACACAAATAGAGCAGGAAAACAAAGAAATGGTAAGATCACAGCCCCATCAGATGCCACTAGCAAGGGCATTTCCTAGAGCTAATGGCCCTTTGCATGGAAACTCATGAGGAACCTGCAGCCATGGCCCAAGTGAGGCACCTGCCCTGCCTACAGGGTTGCTGGAACATAGGCAAGTTCTGTCTGTGGTGTCACACTCTCAGAGGCTCAGTGGCTTTTGATCACTGTCACCTTGGACATGTCTTGAGACCACACACACTCATTTATTTTATTTCTGTGAAGCAGGACATTTCACTTTTCAAGCCAAACCTATATGACATGAATTGGCCAAGGGGCCTGAGCCACAATGAAGCAGGGGTTGTGCCTTCTGGGGGGCACTCCCCTCGTCACTGCAGCACCTGGGCTGAGCCACCTTTATCCCTGGAGAGGTTCTTAGCACTTGATTTCTGGAAGGTTGGCCAGAGTGGACAGCAACAGGACAAGTTCACCCATTACTTCTTCCTTCGGGAACACCAAAATTATGTTTGGGACTAAGGAGCAAGTGCAAAGTAGAGCATGGAACTTGTCAAGTAAATTCCCCCAAACTTAATGATTCTCAGCCAAATATATATATATAATATATATATTATATATATATATTATATATATGTCTATTTTTGCATAGATATAGATATATCGCCATGCAAGTTTCTTTTTAGCCAACTTATGTCAGAAATGCAGGCCAGCCCCCCTACTTCTGCAGAATGTGCACAGGTGACTAGTGAATTAAATTTCAGGCACAGGCCCCTGCTAGTGAATGTAATATTATACAAATATGAGTCATCCTTTGGGTTGAACAAGAATTAATATCATTCATTTCTTATAACCCAGTTTATATTCCTTTTCATTTATACTATGCATATTATTGGGCACATTTCATAGATATGAATTGGTTCATATCTATGAACCAAGGGGCCTTGTCACCCTGAGGTCTACCTTGATGGTTGGACATTTCACAAATATCCTCAGTTATTCTTCTAGTAATGATGTACAGAGTAACTTATTTTTGGTGTAATTCTTGAGTTGTATGAGATTTAACAAATTCAATTATGTAACCATTACCAGACTCAAAATATAAAATATTTCCATCATTTCCACCCCCACTAAATAAACACTGCTTGAAGTTGCATTTTTAAAACAGGTTCATTCTATAGATGACCAACCTCATCAATTATGTGCTGATTCTCACCGCAGCCACTGCCTGCTGAGGGCTGTGCTTCCTGGTCTTATCCACAATGTGCTACCATTCTCAGACACATAAAAGCAGGCTTTCTCAAGTGTATGTCTTTTTTGCTTGGTTAGGAGTAAGTACACTGAGTTTACTTGACCTATGAATAGAACGCAAAAAGAAATGTATTTTTAGGGTATTTGCCCCCAAAGAAAGTTGGAGACAAATCCTATCCTTCCAGTTAAAGCCCCATTCATAAGAGATCTAGTAACTCAGAGCAGCAGGTGAGAGAACTGGTAAGTCCCATCTCCAGTGCGTTTCCTTCCTCCAAATGGGCCTTGAGGACAGCAGTGATCCCAACACTCCAGCAGCTGCCGCAGAGCTCCAGTCACTGCATCCACTCCAGCTTTTCAGAAAGTAGGCTCATAATAAGCACTGAAAACTTTACCTTTCCTAAGTGAAACCTGCCTCCATTTTAGCCTATCCAAGTTAGCAGCTGAATTTGCTCTTGGTTTTCATTAACTGTGTCATTGAAAAAATACATTAAAATGGTATCACCATATTCATTCTGGGCATTTTAAAAAATAAATAAACTCAGTTTGACTTTGTGTTGTGCCTCGCTGGTATGTAGAAGCTTTCAGAAAATTAATCACGTGAGTTCAATTAACTACTTCACGTGTGAACAAGTTTCATTGGCAAGCAACACATTCTGTTCACTTAGAGAGCTGACAGATTACTTCTTACAACAAAATAGGGGGAATTGAGGTTTATAAAACAAATGAGGGCAAGAAGGGCATCTGAAAGAGCCCTGGGATCTAACTACCAGACCTTTGGTCTCATGTTTCTGGATTTAGCACTGACCCAGGGAGTGACAAGGAAGGACATTCATTTCTTTTGGGATATACAAGTGTCTTTGCAAAGAATGATCAAAAACATGATGAGTGCTGCAGCTGAGTGCCACCCGACAGGAAGACAGCCTTGTGTGTGTCTGCCAGATATGTGCAGAGACCCTTCCATTCCTGCCAGTCTCAGAATGCAAGATTACTGCCGGGAGAAAGTCAGCAGCACAACTACATACATAGTAAGACGACTATTTCCACCCATTAGAATATTTAAGTCTTCAAGTCTTTAGCTATAGCACAAATTCAGGAAAAACCAGCTGAGCCATTAAGAGCCTACCCCACACAAGCTTTATACCAAGGTCCCTTTGGTGAGCAGGGAGAGTAAATGGGCACACACCACCCTCTCCTGCCTATCCTGCTTCCCACCCCTTGTCCCTCTGGTGCCCTTCTCACCCCCTACTTTTCTTTACCCCCACCTTCTCCTGCTTTCATCTCTGCTGTCAGCAAAGCTCCAGGGAAAACCACAAAATATATGCCATACTCAAATTAAAAGGGAAAGGGTCCTCCTAAAATGGAATCTTTTCCCAAGAAATAATGGAAAGTTTCAAGAATAATGCAGTTTCTATCTTTCAGGTGACAGGGAATGTTCTCTAGTGAATTTCAGGATGAACAGAAATCAGTGTGGTAGAGCAGAGATAAATCTGCCCTTGGCATGCTGACTCACTGTCACTGCCTAATAGCATTTACTGGAATGACCTTCAATTCAAACGAGAACCACAAAATACCAGTAATTTTATCTGGGGAACATTTTTATTTTGGTGCAGTAGGTGAATTCCTAATTAAAGGGCATTATTAGAAGCAATTTTTCCCAAAACTAAATGTGGTTTCTTCTTGGTTAAGTCTCATATTTCTAATTGACCCTTATCTTTCAAAGAAAAATTTTCGATTGGGTTTTTAAAATTCATTCATTCCCCATTTCCTCATAGCTAATGGTCATGAATGATACTTGTTAAGGAATTTATCCCACATCCCCAAATCTTTTAACACAGATTGACCTAGTTTTCACGTTGTTTTTGTTTTGTTTTGGTTTGGTTTGCTTTGCTTTTTTGTTTTGTTTGAGACAGGGTTTTGCTATTTGACCTTGTTTGACCTTGAACTCACAGCAATTCTCCTGCCTCAGCCTCTCAAGTGCTGGGATTAAAGGCACTTGTCACCATACCCAGCTGACCCAGTATTTTCTACCTTAACTCTTTTGAAGTCTTTTGGATAGATAAAACTATTTCAGTGACTGAGTAGGTAGGTATCATAAAAGGCTGGGTCCTTAGAACAGTCTCTGGCTGTAGCAATGAAAATGTATGATTCTTCTAAAGTCTTCCCTTCTTTAGCACAAAGGGTA
This sequence comes from Dolichotis patagonum, assembly GCA_004027295.1. NCBI lineage: Eukaryota > Metazoa > Chordata > Mammalia > Rodentia > Caviidae > Dolichotis > Dolichotis patagonum. Next base: position 70,313 of record PVJX010003054.1, read on the forward strand.
AACTAAGTTCTTCAGGGTGCAAGAACACAAGGGGACCACCATTCCTGATTTACAGTTCCCATTCTCAATTCAGAAGTCTTTCTAACACTTTTGCCCTTTGGACTTTTCAGGAATCTCTCTTTTTGCTGGGTTGCAGAACCTTGTGGCACTTAGAGATGGTTCCACAGCCTTGGTGTATGCAGCATTTACGGCTTCCTTTACTCTGAGAGTGACTCAGAGAATAGTGTCCTTGAAAAGTGAAGAGGTATATGAATCAAGTACTGCTCACAATGACTATCCTAGACCTTATGAGGATGCTGATGATCTGGCCAGAATTATTCCAAAATCATCCTCATTCTAAACAATTTAAGATAAAACTATTTATTTTAGTGTTTCATATGAAGACTTTAAACACAAGAACCATTCATTTCTTCTCGCATGCCAAAGCAGGCACATGCTGAGTCCTGAAGATGCAGCAGAGAATTAAACAGACCCAGTGCCTGTTCTCACAGCTAGAGGTAACTGCAAGTGTTGCTTTGCCAATATTGATCCAACACTATCCCTGTGTCTGAGACCCTTCGGGTTTCACAGACAGATCTGCTGACCCTAGGAAATTGACCTTCAATATTAGATTACAGGCAATTCTTCAGTTTCTCACACACTAGCTGTAAGAAAACAGCCAATCTCCTTTGTTCCAACTTCCCACTCCCCAAAGAGTCTGTTATTAATGTGGACAGGAAGGTATTCTTCATCATAGGAATGGGAGTGTAGAGGAGAGATGGGGGAGTAGTTTAAGCTAGAAAGCTCTTCTGTACACAGAATGAATATAGTCACTGACCTCTTTGCATTTACCTTCACTAATGGGACAAGATCAACCCAGTTAAATGAGTGAAGTGTTGGTTTTAAACCTGCAGAGCAGAAGCTCAGATACCTTCCACTGGTGACCAACAGCTTCATTTTGGTAAACAGTGATGATGCCAGCATCAATCCTCTGAAGCCTAACCCTATCCCTTCCTTCCTGTCCACGCTGTCTTAGCCACCACATTGGCTAGTGCTTCATCCATTCTGTCACACACATGCTATTATAAGTTTCCAGTCACCCTAATGGGATATTCAGACACCCATTCCACAGGCAAGAGCATCAGACTGAAATTAACGTGTCCAAACCCCCACACACAAACTGCTAAAGCAAAGCCAACATTTAAGCACAGACCCTCAGACTCCAAACTTAACCAAAGTTATCTGCTTCTAAAATGTGCATTCTTCTTTCTTTTTGGTGTTGTGGTTTCAACACCATGTCCTGGTGGGAAACTGTCTTACAACCTGCTGGGTTTCTCCAGGAGGTCTGGAAGCAGCCCCTGATAGGACAGGGCGTGTAGCTGTGCCCTGCCTACTCCAGGCTCCTCCCCCAGTTTGAACAACTCAGCCAGATTGCTGCCCCCACTCCTCTCCCACCTCCCACACCGAATCCTATAGCTGTCATGGATGCCTGTGGGTCTATTTTTAGAAATAGAAGGGAGCATGTGGATGGCACACATGGAGGTTTTCCAGGAGTCTATTAATATTTTTTGCTGAAGACACCCAGAATTTTAACTTGACTGATTTCAAGATAAATTTACTCCTAAGGAAGACAGCCTTCCTTGCACTTCCCTTGAACATTCCCCATCCTCAGCATAGGTGGCTTCTGACTTTGTTATTGTTTTGCCCCCTAGGGCTTAGCCTTATCTCCTGGTGTGCAAAGACATGGATATTAATAACTAGCAGCAGCTACACCTGATTTTTTGCCAAGAAGGCCAAAAAAGAAAGCAGATCTCTCTTTCTCTAACTCTTCTCCCTCTTCCTCTCCTTTTCCCTCTCCCCTCTTTCCCTCATTTCCTTGACCTCTCCTTGAGATTGGCAGTGCTCCTTAAGATCCTTCTGTAGAAGTGAAGGCACTTTTAAGGATCTATTCAATGTCAGTGGGTAGGTTCCAAGCTCTTTAAAATCTCTTTGTGTTACTGATTTTATTCTGTGGCACACAGGATATTTTGGGGGTGAGAAAACAGCCAGACAGAAACTGGGCAAAATTAATTTTATGAAATTAAGATGAAGTCATTGCACTGGGGACACAACTGTGCCAATTATGTTTAAAAAATACCATCTCTGTTCAATAGTTTTTCCTTGCTTTACTGAGTTGATGGTAATTAAAGCGCAGACACTGAAAATAAACATGCCTTTAGGATTAGTTTTTTGTTAGGAGCGTTATTCCTAATATGAACTAGGACTTGTTTCCTTTGATAGTATCAGAATAGGACAAAACCAGTTTGCTTTTGGACTCAGCTATGACAGTGACAGGTACTCACAACCTGGGTGACTTTTCCAGTCTGAGCAGGTTTTTTTGCAAAAGGAATCTAGCTTCATGAGGCTATAAAACCAGCTGAGGCTAAAATGAAACGTCAGAGAAAGGATCTGTAGCTTTCTCTCCAGCTGAACATATTTAGCCTTGTCAGAAAGCTGATTTTTTTAATAGATACAACAAATTCTTGAGCCAGATCCCGACTCTGTAACCGTAAATGAATGTATGGGTCAAGACCTGCTGCCCCTCAAGCCAAGGGACCACCTGGTAGACCCAGGAAGCCATCAAAGAGCCTCTGCTGTTCCAGTCCTCTTCCTATGCTCCTTTTATCACCCAGCCATATCTTCCAGTCTGGTAAATCGAGGCCTGTCCTTCTTCTGCTGCCCTCTTTACTTCCTACAAATGCCCAAGGCAGCAGTGAGGAACAACCTCACATTTTTGGTAAGACTTGTAAGAGGAAGCAAAGACAAGACACAAGCGGGACCTCCCACTTACTGGGCACACAAACTCTTGCTCGTTATTACTAAGGCCCAAACCCAAGGAATGAACAACAGACTGAGAACATCTTCTCACTCACATAAACACAAAGCGAGTATTAATAAACAGTATTATTTTAGTTCGCTGACCAGTTCATAGAACAGCTTTAAAGAATGCCCAAATACTCATATAATAGGAACATATATTTCCCCTCTCAGTTCAGTTGTTTATAGATGCTTGGTAATCAAATATTAAAATGCCAGTTTTGCTTGAATTATGTTATAGTTCTCAACCCTCTCAAAAAGATACACATACAATTTGCTAATGTCTTTGATCCTTCTGAAAACTGCATGTGTTTCACAAGAACTATGACTTGTGAACTGTGACTGTTGGCCCTCTTGCCCTGGGACCTCACCCTGTACTGTTGGGTTTGCCAGAGCCCTGAGTCAGTCCAGCCCCCAACCCCTGTTCCAGCCGTCTCCAGTGTCACTAGGTTACACCTTGCCATGCTAACTCGTTCTGTGCCAGCCTCTGCTGAGGAATGGAACCCAGTAAACTCAGAGGACTTGGGTAGACAGCATCTGGTTCATTCTATCAACATCCAGGTGAGGGAAATAGAAAAACAACCAGGAGACCTGGGAAAGCAATATGGTCTTGGGCCAGACTTCTCCCCACAGGTTCTTGCTGACATGCCTGACTGGTCACCAGGATACAGCAGCTGGCTGCACAGGACACCATTCAGCTGCCACAGGAGTCACCAAAACCTACCTTTCGCTTTGACATCTACACGCAGAGAGAGGCCCAAGTGCAGGTTTAGTGAGTCACAGTCTTGGGAATTTCCCCGTCGAGTTGATTCTGGCTGAATATTTGAACACATTGTCAAAATGACTTCATAATTTAGTTTGCCCTGTTTTTCCTAATCATATTGGTCTTGCCCATTGGTACTTGGCAGCACAACTTGATCAGAATGGATACTTAGAAACATTAGTTCTGAGACCAGTGTTACAGTCCCTTCCCCTTCATGACCTTGAAAACCCCCGTCTTCCTCAGGGGAGGGTCACATAAGGCAGGAGTAGTGAAAATCTGTTTACTTATGGAAGAAACCATCCGAGAAGACATGTTTCCTTCATCATTAAAAGATGCAGTCGCATCTCAGATTGAACAGGCCCCAGTGCAGACTCCTCTGTAGAGTAGCAGTGTGAGGCGAGTGTGTGGCTTCGCCTTTATGGGCTTGGGACCTCATTTTAAACGAGGACAAGGACCAGATAACTTCTCAGGTTTCCTTCGAACAAGTCCCGGGTCCCCCCACCCCCCTTGCTTGCAGCCAAGGTTCTGCAGCTGGCTTGGCTCCGAGCCCAGTGATTGTGCCCAGGTAGGGGCCCCCCAGGAGGCAGTGCTTTCCACACTAGACCGGGCACGCGGGAAGGAAGAACGTGGTGCGCCAAACAGCTCTCAGTAAGACCAAGATTCAGTAAGTCTTGCTGTTCCCCCAAATTAGTATTGACTGGTAAGGTAACCAGAATCCCTATGGGCAAAGAAAGGTCAAAGCAAAGCAAAACAAAAACACCAGATAATGACTTTGTTTCTGTTTAAAGGAAAACTGCCAAGGATGCAGAAGGAAATGAAGATGATCAAAGACGAGGATGCGCATTTCAACTTGGCTGTGAAGAGGGCCCCGTGCTTTCCCCACTGCCTACAGCCAGTGGCCTCCCGAGGGAAGGCACCCCAGAGACACCCCCTGCCTGAAGCCCTCCGAGGGCCGTTCTCCCAGTTTCGATATGAACCCCCAGCCGGGCACCTGGACGGGTTCCCCGGGGTCTTCGAAGGAGGCGGGTCCCGCAAGCGGAAGAGCATGCCCACCAAGATGCCCTACAGCCACGCCGCGGAGGAGGCCGCGCTCGGCCTGCCCGCAGAGGAGAGCAAAGCCCGCGGGCCCGCAAGCCTGCCGCTGCTCTTCCCACAGCCCCCGCGCCCCCAGCGCGACTCGCAGATGATCGACCTGTGCGACGTGGGCTTCCAGTTCTACCGCGCGCTGGAGCCGCTGGCCAGCAAGGCCGTGAAGCAGGAGCCCCTCAGGCAGGAGCCGCTCAGGCCCAGCGCCCTGTGGCCGCAGCCGGCGCCCCCGCCCTTCCTGCCCGCGCCCTACCCTCTCTACCCCAAAGTGCACCCGAGCCTGGTGTTCCCGTTCTTCGTGCCCACCACCTCGCCCTTCCCCTGCGGCCGGCACCCCTTCCTGCCCAAGCAGCCGCCGGAGCCGCCGCTGGCGCGCAAGGCCGAGCCGCCCGAGAGCGAGGAGGCCAAGCAGAAGGTGGAGAGGGTGGACGTGAACGTGCAGATCGACGACAGCTACTACGTGGACGTGGGCGGGGCCCAGAAGCGCTGGCAGTGCCCGACCTGTGAGAAGTCCTACACCTCCAAGTACAACCTGGTGACCCACATCCTGGGCCACAGCGGCATCAAGCCGCACGCGTGCAGCCGCTGCGGGAAGCTCTTCAAGCAGCTCAGCCATCTGCACACGCACATGCTGACGCACCAGGGCACGCGGCCCCACAAGTGCCAGGTGTGCCACAAGGCCTTCACCCAGACCAGCCACCTCAAGCGCCACATGATGCAGCACAGCGAGGTGAAGCCGCACAACTGCCGCGTGTGCGGCCGGGGCTTCGCCTACCCCAGCGAGCTCAAGGCGCACGAGGCCAAGCACGCGAGCGGGCGGGAGAACGTCTGCGTGGAGTGCGGCCTCGACTTCCCCACGCTGGCCCAGCTGAAGAGGCACCTCACCACGCACCGGGGCCCGGTCCAGTACAACTGCTCCGAGTGCGACAAGACCTTCCAGTACCCCAGTCAGCTGCAGAACCACATGATGAAGCACAAGGACATCCGGCCCTACATCTGCTCCGAGTGCGGCATGGAGTTCGTGCAGCCCCACCACCTCAAGCAGCACTCGCTCACCCACAAGGTACTGCGCGGGTGGAAGGGTGCCGGGCGGGCTGCTGGGGCTCGCCGGAAATGAGCAGGGCCCCCTTAACTTACCTTAGAGGACTGGCAAATGACGAGGCTCTACGCTGTCCGGAAGCCTCTCCCATGTAAGGTGGGCCTGGCAGCAAAGAATGCAGACATCCCGAAAAGAAAATGAGGGATGGTGGCGGTACTGCGCTGCTGCTGCTGCCTAACCCCCAAGAATCCCTGCAATTTTGCTTCTAGGGACTGCACCCTGGCCACCAGTTTGAGTACGTCAACACACCCTATCCTCAGCATGCCTGGAATATGCCACTGAGAGCTTTCTGGAGAACTCTCCCCGTCTTTTGCAGCTACCTCTCCAGTTGCTTGCTCCACCCTGAGACCTGCTGTATGCACAGGTGGCTGGAGTAGAGCAGCGCTGGGCGTGCTGCACAGGCTCGAGGTCCTGGCTGCTTGTGTTCAGTGGCCTGTGGCTGGTACTGTAGGAGGCACAAAAAAACATCCTTCTCTGGTTTGGTTTTATCTTCCCTAAGCTCAGGTCTTCAAGGGGGTATTCAGGCTGTGTGGTCTAAATTGAGCCACGTGTGTAAGCAAACCCTGGAGTCATTCAGACTGAATTAAACAAGACCCTAGTGGCATCCTCAAATCTTGCCCTGGCTGAGCTGACTTGGGTCTGCTTTGAGCTACCAAAAGAGAGTTCTGCCCCACTGAGTTCTACCTTCACCCTTGGATGGGGTGGTTTTCAAGTGTAGGGCCACCTGGGGGGCACTGCATAGACAGCTCCCACCCTGCCCTACGAAAGACACCTGTAGATACCAGCTGAGGGGAGTTATCTGCCAAACACAAGAGCCATGAGTAAAGGCAGACTGAAATTTAGCCACAAATGGAACCATTTGCTTATTTCAAGGGCTCCCACCCAAGTACAAAAAGTACATCTTAGAACATACAGATTCTGTAAGATAATAGACAGTGAAGTCAAACTGGAAGAAACAGCCTGGTACCTTGAAACAAGTTTCATTTAAATCAGAAAACAAATCCACTAATGAGAAATGAGCCAACAGTGAGAAATCGAATTTATTGAGGACTTGCTCTATGCACATGCTTTACTCCTCATTTGACCCTCGTTCGTTCTTCAGCAACTCTGAGAGTGACCCCTGACTTGCAGATACAGACACCAAGGCCTGGGATGGTCATTCGGCAGCCCCCCAATACCAGTGCCTGAGTCGGAAACACTAAATTCACAAAGATTGTCCTTTCCCTCTCTCACCCCGCCACCCCCTTGGCACCCTCTCTGTCCTTTTGTTCCCATCGGACACAGCAGCTTCCTTTGCAGCTCCAAAGTTACAGTCAGGTTCCTATTTTCTTGTCTTTTACACCAGCCAATATATGAGTCTTACTTTGGATACGACATTCTAAGAAATTCCAAAAGCAGTGATATGTAGTGCCTTCTTGATCTGGGATAACTGGATCATAGCCAAGCCTTGAGGGGAAAATTTTTTGTTGTTCTAAGATCAAATCAAAGGCCTCATATATGCTATATAAGTAATATATCACTGAGCCGTATCCCTGACCCCAGAGAACATCTGGAGAGAAGAAAGATGCATATAGTAAAATTTGAAGCCTGTCAAGAAAATATTTTTATCAATTTCATAGTTTTAAACTCATTGAATATGCAATACATTTAAAAGTTTGTTTTCATAAAAGACACAAAAATTTAATTTTTGAAAGTAGTGGATTCCTACTTTTTTAAGTATAAATAAATCCATGTTCATCTCCAAAGACAAGAAAGTAAGCTAAAAAGCCCCCCCCCCCACTTCGTCTTAAGAAGTCTATGCTAGGAAAAGACCTGGTTAGATAAGTTTTCATAACCAGTAAGTAGGTGGGCAGAGATCTTTGCCTACCCTTTAGTACCATGGACTCACCAAAACCAAGGAGTGATACTGTCTTATCTTGTCAAAAATTGAATAAATGGAAATACAGGCAGTCAGAACTGAGCTTGAAATGAATTCTTTCCTCCTTAGGCCACTATGAACACCAGGAAACATGGATTTTCCAAGCTTGTTCTTTTAGTAATTTGTTCTAATCGATCCTGTAAGAGTCATTTTGGCACCATAGTTCTCTTAAGTTTTCCATTCCATTTTTTGCCTGGGCATGGTGGCATATACTCGAAATCTCAGCTATTTAGGAGGCTGATGTAGGAGGATCACATGAGCATGAGTTTGAAACCAGCCTGAGCAATATAGCAGGATCCTGGCTCAAAACAAAACAAAAAATGAGGTCGTTCTGGATCAAGATCCCTTGCACAGGCATTTTCAGGGAAGCACTGTTTTCTCAGGTTTACCTAATACTTAACTCAAGCTGTGCGTCCCTGGAAATGTTCTGAACTAGGAGCATGGGTGCTCAGGTCCCCCAGCACTTCTCTACAGGTGCCAAGGAAACTAGACAATCTCCTACCCTGTTATCGAATTCAGAATACAGTCACCTGCCACATTTCCCCATCAGAAGGAGCCCAGTTAAAGGAGACTCCAGAACCATAGCACACTGCTCACTATGGCTGGGGGAGCCCGGGGACCTATTGGAGAGGGTGATTACCAAATTGTGATCTGCTGAAGTGCAGATAAGTCTTCGTGGGACATTTGAGTCTGTTAATGAGAACTCAAGGGGGTATCAGTTTTCATGTGGAAAACGATCATGGCAGTTTAGATTTTGCGTTTTCATTATTGTGAAAGCTGGATTATAGACTCATTTTGCATATCAGTCCACAGTGCTCTTACTTGAATCCTATTAATCCTTTAAAACTGCTATTGTAGAATTACCAGCAGCTGCAGTAGAAGCAACAAGGGCAATAGCTCCTTTCCTCTAGTGGTCTGGCCAGTCTCCGGTGTTCAGAAAGGGGAAAAAAATGATGTAATCTATGCTTTTCAAGAAAATAATAATTTAACAAGGCTAACTCAACATCATTTGGACCTTGATTGAGCTCTTTGTGGGTCATGTGGCAGAGAGGAAAACAAAGCCTGTAGCCCCCATGGAAGCCTGCTTCCTGCTAACCACAGAAGTCTCGACTCTCTTCTCTCTGCAGGGTGTGAAGGAGCACAAGTGCGGTATTTGTGGGCGGGAGTTCACTCTGCTGGCCAACATGAAGAGACACGTGCTGATCCACACCAACATTCGTGCCTACCAGTGTCACCTGTGCTACAAGAGCTTCGTGCAGAAACAGACGCTCAAGGCACACATGATCGTCCACTCTGACGTGAAGCCATTCAAATGCAAGGTGGGCATGAAGGGAGGATTGAGTCTTGTGCACATGCTCAGAAATGTGCGCATGCCCCGTGAGGAGGAGTCCCTGAGAGCTTTCTCTGGTTCATCAGGGGCCTAGTGAGGCTCAGGGTAGGTGTGTGACCAAACCCAAATCCTATCTGCCACTGCCCCTCTGCCCCTCTTTCCAGCATACCTGTGTTGACATCAGCCTTGGCTGGTCCATAGCAGCTGGCCCTGTTTGTGTTACTGGGGCATCAGTGTCCAGGCAGTTGGGGAAGCCTTGAAGATGGATGGCCCATTTGAGAATGGAATTGGTCAAGGATGAAGCCAATGTGGAGAGCTCCTGCTGGGGAGAAGCATGGTGTGACCCTCTCCTTCTTCCAAACCAATGAGTAGAACAGAGAGAAGAGTCAGAAAAGCTTCCAGCAAAATCTCCCTTTTTCCTGCCTCCTTTTCTCTCCTCACACTGGGACTGAACCTTCTGATTTGAAGACAGGCCTTCTGGAAGGATGAAAGGGGTCCCAGCCGGCTGGTTTCCTTCCCTGTAATATCTGCTCAGTAATAGGGTGGTTGCAGCTTATGGTAGCTGCAGCATTATTCACAATAGCCTAGATGTCTATCAAAGAATGAGTGGATGAAGAAAAATTGGAATACGATTCAGCCATAAAAAATAAAACACTGGTATTTGTGGCAATGTGGATGAGCCTAGAGGATATTATGTTAAGTGACATAAGCCAAGGGTGGAAAGACAAAAGAACTCCATGATCTAATTGATATGTAGAAGCTAAATAAGTTGATCTTGTAGAAGTAGGATAGTGCTTATCAGAGGTTGGGAAGGAGAGAAGGAAGAAGGAGACATGTCGATGTGGGTGTTGTACAAAAATATAGTTAGGAGAAATAAGTTGTAGTGCTGAATAATAGTGAAATGACTAATGTTAACAATAATTTATTCTATATTTCAAAATAGCCAGAAGAAAGGATTTTGAGTGTTCCCAACACAAAGAAATGAAAAAGGAGACAATGGATTTACTAATTACCCTGACTAACACATAGTATAGATGGATACAGATGTCACAGTGTATCCCATAAATGTGTACGATCATTGCATGTCCATCAAAATAGTACACAAATAGAGACAAAGCAAAGGAATTCTAAAGGTTACCTTTCAAAGCACCTCAGAAATGCTTGCTTTGGTTAAGAGCACAGTCTTCTAGAGTATTTTTCATTTATTTCCAAGTGCCACAGAACACAGGAACTGAATGTCTTTGTTAAAATTTCTGTCAGATTAATTTGCTTTTATTTCATCATCTGAGAATATGTGTGAGCAGATCTGGAAATCCCGAGCACTGACAGGTGTTACTCAGCGCGCTTAGGCTTCCCAAGGCTGCCCCAGCCCCCAGCACGGTTTCTTTCTCCATTTCTGAAAAGGGGAGTCTTGCATATGATTGGGTAGTGTAAGGGCTGTACAGACAAGTGTTGCCCTGGTGGCAAAGGAAAGACTGAAGGAAAAGGGAGAAATGCACATTTAGACATCTGTAGCACTCTTCTGTTTGAAATGGGAGTTTTCTTTCTCTCTGTTCCTGTGGGTTGCATGGGGTGTGAATGATGCTCTCTGAGGTCCCTATCCCTGAAGTAGGGTTCCCTGCTTCCCAGGGCTGTTTCTACTTTCATTCCTCTGCAGAGTGGCCCCCTCTTGAAGAAGCCCATGTGAAGATGACTGCTTTCCTGTGCTGGCAGCTCCTGGCCAGGGCGAGGGGTCAGGAACCAGAGCTTCCCTAGATGGTGTGGGTATTGTCCAGACGCAGCAGAGGGAGGTTTCTCCCCCCAGCCCTTTTCCTGCCACCCACTTCTGTTTCCCTTCCTTTTCTCCAAGTTCCTAGTGGTTTGAAAGTCAATTTATGTCCATCTTGAGTCAGCTAAGCTGAAAGGAGAGGAAGCAGCATGCAGGACAGGGTATGTGATTTTCAGGGCCCAGTGTGAAATGGAAATGCAAGTCCCCTTGTTCAGACAGTGCTAAGAACTGCAGGTCGGTGAGAGTAGAGTATCAGATCAAGCTCTGGACCCTTCTGAGTGGAGACCCTGGCTGTACACCTGAGAAGCCCTTCCTGGCCATAGAGCAATTCTGCTCTCTCTCTTCAGGCACTTCTTTGATTTCCTTCCCACTCCACTGAATCCACAGAGTGCTTTGCTTCCAAAGCACTGTCCCCTCTTGCAGAAATTCACTGTCTCCTACAGTGGAGGTGCCGTCAGGGTGTCTTTGCCATGCTTTATTCCTTTTATTCCTTGTATTGTGTTTACTCTTGGGCTTCAAGCATGGATTATGTTTATATACTTTCAACTGTTCTGGAGTAAAGGTGTTAAAACACACAGGAAGTTATCTGCCTAAAAGTAAATTCGTATCTATCCAGTCCAACCACTTCCTACCTGCATCTCATCCATTCTGGTCCAGCAATAATGGTCCAAGCAGGAAGGCAATGCTCCTGATGTGAGGGCTTTTGAGATTCAAGGACAAAGAGACAGGTCTGGTTTTCCACTCTCAAGGGCCTGGATTTCTTGGGACCAAGAGTGTCTGAGGATCTAGATTTCTCTGTGGTTCTGGTACACAGAAACTGCACAAAGCAATGCATCCTGGGCCCAATGATGCCATCCTAACTAGATGTGTCAGCCTCTCTTCAGGGACAGCCGTCTCCTGCTCTACCCCATGACAGTGCACCGTATCCCATCCCAAGGGTGTGCGATGTCAGCTTGATGGCTCAGAAACTCTATTTTGCCTCTTCCCTGAGGGTTGATTAGGCTCTGGATGTCTGGTCCACAGCAGCAGATCCCATGAGAGAGTGTGAAGTGGAAGGCCAACTTTGAAACCATACACAGGTTCTACTTCCCAGTGGGAGATGGGCCTGGCCCAGCAATCAGACTGGTCATCTGCAAAGGACAATTCTGATGGCCACATCCTCTTTGAAGGTCTTTCCATAGATGAGGAGGCCAGGTAGAGTGTTATATATTATTAGGCAGAAAGAATTGGACATTGAAGGATATTTTTTATTGAATTTACATGACCTTTCTCTATCCTTAAACATCTTTGAAACAATGATGGTGTCAGTCACCTGGGTACATAGACCCCTGCCTCTTGCAAAGTGCCAGAAATGAGCTGCCAGGTGATTCCTCTCCAGCCTTGACATTGCAACATTTCCCAGTGGGAGATGGGCTGGCACAGGAATTGGACTGATCATCCTTAAAAGTCACAAATTCCTGGGAAATATTCTCAAAGCCCTGCAAAGCATCATCTTGTTGGGTGTCCTTACTATCACCACTCTTTTTCATGTCAAAAGACTTTCAGAGCACGTCTGAGTTTGCAGATTACTCAACAGGATCCCAGTGTTTTTAAACACTTTGTGTGGTAGCCAGCTCCAGATGGGGTCGTGGACCTGGTTTCCCATAGGTGTTGTGCCAGGTTCTTGGCAATCTGGTCCTCTGTGAAGGTTTTGGGGTTTGGAAGTGGAGAGAGGGATGGAGGCCAGTTGCTCATTGCTCTCCATTTCAAGGCCATCGGAGACAAATGGCTGGCTGGCCGCACACATAGCAGTGTTGCAGAACGAGCCCAGAGAACTCATCTGCTCTCTTCCCATGCTTGACGTGGCAGGTCTTGCTGCCACCACGCCCCAGTGGTTAGCTCTCTCTCCTTTAGCCAAAAACTTGCACCAAGGGAGACTATTTTTTTATAACAGATTCAAATTTCTTGGGATTATCACCATTAAATTTTTCTTCTAATATAAATCCTTTCCCTATTGTAACATGAAATGGTTCTCTCTGGCCCTGGGTTCAGTGGAAACAGCTGCCTCCAGAAAGCAGAAATGTTCTTTAACTATGGGATCAGGAATTAACAATAGGATGGAAAATTAGAGGAGAGGAAAGTTTTCCAGTCTATGTTTCTTTTTTTTTCTTTTTTTTTTTAACTTAAAAAACTACTGACTCAACTCTGAACTCCTAGCTTCTCTGAACTCCTCACTGTTTGCAGCCACCTGGAGTTTTTCCAGAGACCTGAGCCTGGAGACTCAAGTTGTATTTCAGAACATGCTTCCCAGATTCTGCGTAAGCACATAGGGGTTGATTTGGATACTATTCTCCTAGCAGCCACACTCCATAATAGCAAAGAGCCAGCTGCCGTCTTTGGAAAACCTGTCCAGGAAAAGCAGGCATCCAGAATTTCCGGGACAAATTCTCTTTTGAGATGGGTAAAGCTGGGAGCTGCTTAAGTTATGAATCACCAGGTCATCAGCAGCTGAGTGCTGGAGCAGAGGGTAAAGCCTTTAGATGAGGGGTGAGGTCTCCCCCAAAAGGGTCTCCACTTTCCTCTGCTGCCTAACAGGCTCTATTTCCTCCTTCATTCTTTGATGCTCCAAGAGGGGAACAATCACACGGGGGATTTTGTAGGGGTCCGGTGTTTGGGGTCAGGCTTTCTGGGCTGGCGAAGAGGGGGTTAAGGCAGTGACCAGATAGCAGCCTTTTGGCAGCACAGGCCTCCTCTGGCAGAAGGAAGGATATAGCTGTATGAGCTGCCTGCTTAACAATGCCTCACATGTCCCCAGGGGCCAGCCTGCAAATAGATTTCATCTTGCTTTCTCTTGTACTTTTCAAAGCTTCCTGTTTTCTCACGGTCCTTTTGGACAGTTTACAGTCTCTCTCTCCCTCCCTCCCTCTCTCTCCCTTTGAGGAAAGGAACACCCTTCTTATTAAAGGAGAGAGGGGGAAGAATGGAAGGGAAGGGCAGTTCAGGGAGGCCATTCTCCTTGGCTGCACACTGCAGCTCTTTGACCTTTGTGCTCAGAACAGGAAAACGCGGGCTTCCTGGGGCATCTCGGCTCTGAAGATCACCTCAGGCTGGCTGCAGCAGCGAGGCAGTGTGCTTCATACTCAGTTTCTGGGCCTCTGGCCCTGGCCTGGTGGCTGCCACTGCCTTTGCCCTGTCGCTGCCCAGAGCCGACCTCTCCGTAGCCACTGCTGGCTGCCAGAGTGGTTGTGGGAGCTCATGGGCAGCGAGTGCCTGAGGAGCCTCCAGGCCCTGGACCTGGGAAGGAAGGATGCCTGGAGCAGACTGGGTGGTCAGCTGTTTCAGGGGCCGCCTGAGGACTGGGGAGCAAGGTAGCAGGATGGCCGAGTCCTGTCATCTAGGATGAATCTTCCTTTCCATGTACACTTCCCAGGATGGGCGAGCACCACTGCTTGCATTTTTATTAGGCCCCAGGTCAGCCAACAAGGATTTACTTGGACTATTCCTCATTTGGTCCTGCCTTTGATATCCCCTCCAGTTAGTTTGCTGGAAAGGACAACACTCTCTTCTTTCTGTTGCTGGAACGCTAAATAGTCCACCATGTACTAGTTAATGATAGTATTGTGAGCTAGTATTTACTGAGTTTTACTATTTGCCAAGTACTTTGCATGAATTATCTCATTTGTTTCTCCCAAAATCCTTCATATGATACTGTGGTTATTGTCACCATCGTACAGGAAACAAAGTTCTCTGTCATTCTGAGTTCCTACTGTCACCTGTGTGTCTGCTCTGTTGTGACCACGAAGCCTGTTTTTAAACCATAGTTTGGATGTCTCAGCTTTCATCTTTCCAATGGTCATCTCAGCCACGATACTATCTGCTTGACCTCTCTAATGAGCAGTACTGGTGGACCGCACTGTTCCTCGCAGTTTCTCTACCTACTGTACTGAGGATTGAGCCCAGGGCCTTTGAACTTTTTAATTGAACTTTGAGGCCCACTCTCTTCAAAAGATGAAAGCTGAGTCCTTGCCACTCCATCAGCTTCCTGTACCTACTTTATTTTAAACTCTGTACAGCTTTGTAAGAGATGATCCTGAAAGTCCTGACTTGGGCAAGCTCTTGGCTTTACACCTCATGATTGAAGGGGACTTTAACTTAAATGGCTGCTTTCTCCCGGAGAAGAAACTGGAGTTTCGCAGCTCCCTGCCAGCCATTCTTCTTCCTTGCAGTGCAGCTGCCCTCCCTGACTGCAAAGACTCTACTTGGAGCTTACATCTCAAACCACGTCAGTCCTGGGTACCGTGATTAAGCTGACCCAGCCTCTTCCTCTGACCTCTCTTCACCAACAGTCTGAGAAGTTTCTCTCTGAATTTCAGAGACATAAAATATGTTTTTTTTTTTTTTTTGTAACCAGGGATCAAACTCACTACCTCATGCTTGCTAGGCAGGCACTGTACCGCTTAGCTATATCCGCAGCCCAACATAAAATACCTTTACACGCATGTGCATCATCATGTGAGGATAATCTCCAGACACAGATGATGAGGCCATATGTTCTGGATAAGGACCAGGGAACTTTGTGGAGGGGCCAGAGGTTGAAAGGAAGAAGCTAAATACCTACTGTTACGATATGAGTGGAGGCCTGGGTGCCCCAGATCCAGAGTTAATAGGCTCCATCCTGCCAGTGAGGATTTTAGTTTGCAAAGTAATGTGTACAGGTCTGGTGGGGGAAAGGAAGAGAACTGGTCATAGCTGCTTTATAGAATTTTGCATGGGGTAACGGTATTTTCCCAACTTGTTTTATTCTTTCAACCAAAGACTTGGATATTCATTAAATACAGTGTGGGTCTGGCCCTGTGCTTGTTTTCAAAGAAAGTGTGGCAACTCTTCCATTAGCAACTAAATGGGACACTGTCTGGGGCCCCAAACACCTTTTGGAGTTGATACACTCCCGCAGCTCTAGAGGGCTGTCAGCTATCATAAACCACAAAGGATAACTCTGGCATATAAAACTGAATTTTGGCAACACACAAAAATCAATTTCCTTTATCAACCACACGGAAGATAATGTAGCCAACCAGTCATGTCCCACAGTGGCCTTTTCCGAAGGCTGTAGGTCTTGATCATAGGGGACACTATCATCTGAAAATCATAATGTCATCATGTACAGTATTACTAAAATGTTTCAAGAATTTCAGCACTAAATGAATTGAGCCAGAAAAAATAGAGTAGAAAAATACAGAAAAAGGGCTGAAGAATTACCTAGAACATGTGCAGAGGTGACCATTGTGCTGTATGGAGTTTTAGGCAGGGAAAGGATGGGTTAGACCTCAGATGGTGATTCTCAACGTCTGCCCAGTCCAGTGCCAGTCGATAAGACAGTCGTGCCGCAGATCACTATCACAATAATAGCAGTTACTTACCAGTGATGTGAGGTTGACACAAATGTCTAAAAGTAGCTAATAAAGTAGCACATGCCTTCTGGATACCAGCACTCCAGAAGAGAGGCAGGAGGATCACCAACAGTTCAAGGCCAGCCTGGGCTACATAGTGAGACCCTGTCTCAAAAGGTGTGGGTGGGTGCTGAAACTTTATCCTTTTGTCAAAACACGACATTCTACACAGTCTTCAAGACTAGGCTAAAATTCTACATTCTTCACAAAATCATCTCAGGGTAGTCCAGCTTTTCATCCCTCAGCAACCACAAATTCACCAAAAAATGAATTCTCCCATCCCAAGAGCAAGTTCAGAAGGCACTCATCCTTTCCTTTCGATGATGTCTGCCTGGCTGGAGGACCCATCCGTGCCTGGACTTGTGCAGTTGATCTTCCAGCCTTCAGCTCTTCTCCCCTTATCTACCTGTGAGTCCCCACTTGGGGATTTTTCCTCTATCTTCTTTTTGCTCCATGAGCTCTACCACTGCACTCAGCAGGCTCTTACTGAGAGCCCATGGTGCATCAGCTAGGCAATGGGTATGATACTAAGGTGGACTCGGCCTTCAGGGGTGTACACTCTGCTGGTGAGAACGGCTTAAACAAATACTGTATCAGGTAGGCACTGGTCACACTCAAGCAGCTGCAACCAGCAACATCTCTCCAAATAATCAGGAACCATTCCACAAACTCAAAGAAGTATACTTGTTAAAAAATGACCCAGGACTGGAAATGTAGAATCTCTAATGTGTTCCTTTCAGAGTCAAAGCTTTTATTTTTTAGCCATAATAAAGAAATGGACATATGAAGCTGATAAATATAACTCTATCAAAACTTTTATACCCATGAAAAACTGACACAGATTGCTATCTTAATGAACTCTCTCTGTTCAGAATTAAAAAAAAACAAACAAACAAACCAAGTATCCATCCCACATACTGCTTCTCTTGAGGAAGGTGAAATTAGACCAAGCTCCTCCCCATTTTTTTCTGGGGGTGCCGTTTTCAAGTGACCACGGTGTTCTTGGTGCTGAGTCTGCAGGCCCCCACATCCCGGGAGGCCCCATTCACTGTTGCTAGTACGGAAGCAAAAGGGAGTGAGAACTTAAAATCTCCAGCTGTGGATTATTTAGAAGTACAGAACCAACCACTCACAACCCATCTCTAGATTATCTGTGATAAATGTGCCAGCCCCAGGTGGCAGCCTCTCAGCCACCAGCATCCTCCCAGGCCAACCTCAAGGAATCATCGTTTATTCAGTCTGTCCTTTCCCTCAGAGCAGCTCAGCTGTCACAACCCCAAAGAATATGTTACTTTCATTAGTAAAAATTCAGTCTAGAGTCCACACAAAGTGCCTTTTAAAGAAGCTTTGCTCTTGTGGAACCAGCGTGAGGACCACTGCTCTGGTCTGTCACACATTGGAGCAGTACTTGGAAGGAAATGGAGAGAAATTATGAAAAATAGTGAATAAAATGACTTCTGTGTACTCCTGAGATAGTATTCTCATGTCTTTAAGTTTATACATAGAGAAGAGATACATTGCTTCCTTAGCTGTTTCTTTTAACTTTAGAATTCATTCCAATGATTAGCAAATTAAAATTTAGCAATGTGTTGCCTGACACAGTCTAACAGAGGGACCCTTCAGGAAAATTCAGTACATAGTGGTGGTTACCCCTGGTGTCTTGAATTCCTACCCGAGCTCTGGTGCTCACTGGCTGTGGAGCTGGCAGAGCAATTTAAACCCTCAGGTTCCCTATCTGTAAGACGAGTGTGACCATACCCTTTGTCTCATGAGACTGACGTGAAAATTAAGCTATTCCTTGGCAGACTTACAACAGTGTCTTCCATACTGTAAACACTCCATAAATATCAAACACATAACTGTATTAATAAAGAGAATCAGTTCCAGAAACTGTTTTCAGATCAGCTCTCCTCCTTTCCAAAGGTAGCATTCAAAGAAGCTTTTCGATTTTTACCCTGTGTTTAAAGATCTCAGGACGCCACCAATCCCACCCACGCCACCTCTCAGGCTGGGCAGGACACAGCCCCTTCCTGACTTCTGGAGGGACTGTTCCTTGGAAGCAGTTTGAAATGCCAAAGTCCATGGGCGCGGAGTAGACATGGGTGTGGTCCCCTGTACTTTGTGCCCGGTGTCCTTGGCAGGGTGACTGTGCTGTCCTCATTTCTGTCTCCGACAGCTATGTGGGAAGGAATTCAACCGGATGCACAACCTGATGGGCCACATGCACCTGCACTCGGACAGCAAACCCTTCAAGTGCCTCTACTGCCCGAGCAAGTTCACCCTGAAGGGAAACCTGACACGCCACATGAAGGTCAAGCACGGAGTGATGGAGCGGGGCCTTCATGCTCAAGGTAGTGCATCCTGGGAAGCCCCTGCTTCTGGGCTCTGTGGGCAGCACTTGGGAGTAGAATTTGGTTTTATAGGATGTTACTTTGGGGGTCACTCATCAAAAACAAGAGTGTAATTTTGAGGACCACAGTGGAGTAGTAGGAGCAGATTTTAAATGTTACTAAAAAAATGTAATGCTAATATCTGAAGACAGTAAGCAAAGAAACTCAGAGAGAGTAAATTTGGAAGATGATGGTGATGCCGTTTGGCACCAGTATTGGTTTCTTTGTTTTAGGCTTTGCAGCAGGAGCCTTGACTCCTTAAATCATCACAGCCACTCCCAGATGGAGGAACACCTATAATTTCTGTTTATAGATGAGGAAACCAAAGCTTTAAGAGATTAATTTGCCTAAAGTGGCTCAACTGAAAGGTGGCAGAGCCAAAATTTGAATGCACACCATTCTGACTCAATCTTTATTATAGCCACTTTTTACATTGCTGCTAAAGTGCGTGTGGTTTTTACTTCCTTTCTAAAAACAAGTCTTCACACTGCTGTCAGCAGAAGTGTGCTTATAGCAGCCTAGGTCCCCCCTCCTCGTTTGCACAAGGACAACTTTCCTGCCAATCAGCTTCTACACAGAGCAGGGCTTTATGTCTCCCTGCACTGAGTGAAGACTTGAACTTGAAATATTCTTGCCCTCCTTTGTCTTCACGGCCCCAGGATCCTTCACAGTGGAAAGCTTGTGCTCCAGACCTACTGATCAGCAGGTTTCCCCCACTCCTCACCTAACTAACCAGTGCTTTGATAGGACACATCTCTGCCCAGTGCAATGAGCTGCATGTAGTGACAGGCTGGAGAGAATGAGGTCATCTGTGACCTCCAGGGGGTCTGTGTGTGGACACATAAGACAGTCATGGGTGGAATTTACAAAATCATCTGAAGTGCTTTGTGACCACCATCATTATTGGTTAAAGCGTAGAACCAGACAGGAGGAGCATTACTGGTAACCTCCACAAATCCGAAAAGAGACCATTATTTTCATAGAGGAAACCAACACCTGCAGGTGTTACATAAGCTATCTGAGGTCAGACAGCAAGTCTGAAGGCAGAACCGAGATCCCAACTCAAGGATTTCTGAATCAAGCTGGTGCTCACTACTCCAGCCAAAAACCAGGAGCAGTTTGCTTGTATGTGCTGCTTACAAAGGTAGTAAAATCAGTGTACAGATTCATAAATGAGGTCCATGCTTGCACACACAGCGTGAAACAAAATCATAGCTTTCAGGTTTTTCACAACACCCACTGGGTTGAAGATGACTCCTGGCTGACAGGGAACGGGAATCATCACAAAGAGGGACTGGAGTTTGTGCACAAGCCTTGAAAAATCCTGGTTAAAATGCAAAAGCAATGGTTTTTTTTTTTTCCCCTGAAAAATGTGTTCCTCCTGGATTATTCATTGAATTTCTAGCCACCTGAGCCACTTGCCAAGTTGCACCTAGATGTTTCCAGAGGAGGTGAAGTTTGTTCCACCTGTGGGGCAGGAGACAGAGACAGACAGCTGCAGGACCTGAGGATGTCATAAAGGAGGCAGGTGGTCCTCAGGGGCCCCTGTCCTTCCTTGGAGTGCTCCCACTCAGAGCCCCTGGGCCTGGGACCTCTCTGTGCCTTCTTTTCCTCGTCAAAGTCTTGGCTTTTGTCCTCAGAGCCTGTGGACTTATCACAGGGAGCAGACTTAACAGTGGGATGAAACAAAGCTATCTTATGTCTATCGGCCCCTGCAAGCCCATTGGTAGAGGCCCCAAACTGCAGCCAAAAGTGAGACCCTCTCGGGTCCCTGTGCCCAGTGCAGAGGCACTTGTAGTCAGATGCAGGGGCTTTGGAAGCTGCTTGGAACCCTGTACCCTCTCGGCCACGATCTTGTGCTCTCCTCTAGTCCTAGTGGAACCTCTTTTTTTCAGGATGAAAATATCTATTACTGCTGGTTATTTTCTTTTCTTACTGTAAAAAATAAATACTTGAGAAATGAAGAAAAAATGTAACAACCACTTCAGACTAACCATTTTGAGATTTTGGCATCCATCCTTTGTATTAGTCCACTTTCCCATCACTGGAACGCAATACCTGCCACCTAAAATTTAAAGGAGAGGAGGTTTAATTGACTCAGCTCAAATTTGCAGAGGATTCAGTCCGTAGTCTCCTGACTTCAGTGTAGGAGCATAATGGAGGAAGAATGTGGCAGAGCAAAGCTGTTTAGTCCCTGCAAGGCAGGAAGCAGAGCAGAAGAAGAGGGTCAGAGAGGACACCCCAGGGACCAGCTGCAGCCCCCAAGGTCACAGTGTCATGACCCACCCAGACACACCCAGAAATGGGATCCCTTCATCCCTGGGCAGCTCCCAAGCCAATCAAATGGACCCAACTGTGCTTAACCACCGTATTCTTCTAGCTGGTTTTTGAGATAGGATTGGGTCTGCTATATGTTTATATAAATACATGTAAATATACATATACATCAAATCTATGGAGAGTACATCTTCCGACCATAGTCCATCGCTGTGTCACCTCTGCATCTATGCGTACCTCACTGTGTGGCTGAACTGTTGTTAACCGACACTTAAATACCAAATTGTTTTCAGAGCTACACTATAATAAAACAGGCGGTGGTGGGCATCGTGCACATACGTCCTGTGCTCCTGGCTGCCTGCTTTGTGTCATGTGAATTCTCAGTTGTGTCATTGCTAAGGCAAAGCTTCTTTTTAAAGCGTCTAGTGTGTGCTACCAAATTCACCTTCAAGGAGTAAATATGTGGATTTAGACACTGACAGGCCGCCTGCGTCCACCTCCCTGCTGGGAATTACCTGTTTTGGGGTGTAGGATTGGAGCTCGTGAGAAGCCCGAGCTCCAATCCACCCACTGCCCGCCGGCTGCTTTCCTGGGTTCCTGAATTCTCACTCTGCTCTCACAGGTTTGGGAAGGGGCAGAATGGCCCTGGCGCAGACCGCGGGTGTCCTGAGGAGCTTGGAGCAGCAGGAGGAACCTTTCGACCTCTCAAAGAAGTGCGGGGCTAAGGGGCCGGTGTTCCAGTCAGATGGGGAGAGCGCCCGGGGCAGCCCCTGCCATGAGGAGGAGGAAGAGGATGAAGAGGAGGAGGAGGAAGAGGAGGAGAGCTTCTGTGAAGTGGAGCCCTACAGCCCGGGCCTGGCCCCCCAGAGCCAGCAGCTCTGTGCGCCCCGAGATCTGTCCACCAAGCCCGAGCAGGCGCTCCAGGGGCAGACGCCCCAGGGGCAGGGGGAAGTGGGCGAGGAGGAGGAGAAGGAAAAAGAGGAGGAAAAGGAGGAGGATGTGACCAAAGAGGAACGAGAGAAGAGCAGCGAGGACCCCCGCGGAGGAGCCTGCCTGCAGAGACGGGGGCCCGAGGGGGCGGGCAGGGAGGAGCGCCTCAGCCTCAGGGTTTTTCAGAGCGCCCGGCGGGGCCCCTCTTTTTCTGATTACTTATACTTCAAGCACAGAGATGAGAGTTTAAAAGAATTACTGGAGAGGAAAATGGAAAAACAAGCAGTGCTTTTGGGTATCTAAGTGGACAGTGTTAAAATTACAGTTGAGAGATGAGAGCTAGAGAGTGCAAATAGAGCTTTCTGCATGAACTGCCGTCCGCTGGGGACTGGCAAGGGGCACCCAGCTTTCCAGATGACTCTGGTTAAATGAGCAAGGACCTTCTTAGCTAATTAGGTGCCTCTCAGCCGTTCCTTGGGCCCTTCAGACGTACTTCATGCATCTCCCATGTAATAAACTGTGCATATTCTTCTCGATGTCTAATCACAGCTGACACAGAGGTGCTTTTAGAAATTCTATTTTCCTTTCATTAATATGCAATACATGGTAAATTTCTTTCTAGTTGTAAAATGATGGTGCTTGACATGTTACCTTCTTAATAACTATTTAGCTGAATTCATGAAAGTTATATTTTTCCAGTTAAATGAAATATTATTAGTTTTATATCTAAAAAAAGCCTTAATTGCATAAACACAAATACTGCAAACGCCACAGAAGGGCAAGCTGTTGAAAAGGATATTCCAAGTAGCTGCTGCAGAGGTAACCTAAAATCTAAAATGATGAACAGTTTTCACTAAGAGGGAATCCCAGCACTTGGATTCCTGCGTGGGTCTCTCTCTTCTGCGTCAGCTCCCTTCGCTAGTGGGGTGTTTGGAGCATATTCATGGATGACTTGGCTATGCTTAGGGACCCTCCTCCTCAGACTGAAGTCTTGGGTCCTAAGCAGAGTCCCCTCCTGGGGACCACTGCTGCCTCCCTCTAAGGCCTCATGCCCCGGAGAGCAGCTGCTGAGGGAGCTGTCGGTGAAGCTGGAGCTCAGGGCTGAGGGAGGAATTGTCCCTGAAACATGATCTGACTTATGTGGGCTGTCAGAATAGTCGCCAGATGATCGCTATGCTGGAGACTTGGGCTATGTTCTCAATGCTGGCTACACATTAGATCATCCAGGAGAGCCTTTCCCAAACTACCAAATCCAGGTCCTCACCCCGAGATTCTGACTTAAAGGTCTAGAAAGAGCCCCTGCTCTGGTAGTTTCCAAACTCCCCCCCATGATACATGCAGCCAGGACTGAGAAAGATTCACCAGGCTCAAAATGTACCCACTCATGTTTTTAATCTCTTGGGGCCCCTTCTTAAGGACTCCAGAAATACTTGTGCTTCGGAGTGACTCTGAGGCCTGAGGTACAGGACAGGAGTCCAGCCATCATCTGCTGACTCAGCCCTGCACACCTGTCCGTACAAGCCTCACGAGGGAACCCCCCCCGCAACATAGACTCACAGTTTGCGAACTAGAACACGATGCCTGTGATGTTCATGACCGTTTCGTACACTGAAAGATGCACAACTGGCCCTATGTGGACTCACTCTTTCTGCCTACGTGCTGGATCCATGATTGGGCCCTGAAGCCAGCCTCACTCAGGCCCTGGAACTGAATAAAGTGATACAAATGAGGCTGCGTTCCTGAGACAGAGGCACCTGACAGGACTGTGTCTGCATTTACATAAATCCTGCCTCTTGGTGAGGATTTCAGCTCCTCCTTGCAGAGCAGGAAACAGCTGAGTGCTTTGCTTTTCCAGGATATTTCTTTGGAAGACCTGGCCCATTTCCATTGGCCAGATGCTGGCTTTTTCTCTCCACCTCAGTGCTCCCCATCGATCCCATCTCACCCTTACCACTCACTGGTGTGCTTCAGCAGTCCCTGACCATTTCCCCTGCCACCGTCCTAAAATCCTTTCAGCATCAGTGCCACCATGAAGTGCTACAGCTGCTTAGACTTCCTACTGCCACCTATGTCCTGAGGTCAGAGCACCTGCAGAGGTGATGGTAGAGAGGACCCTGGTTGTCATCGTAAGTATAGCTCTGGGCCAGGAACTGTTCTACGTCCTCCGAAGGCCAAGTTCCATTCAGTGCCACTATAGCTTGTGGGTGCCTTTGATGACGTTGCCCAGGAAGCTGGCAAGTGGTTTGTGAGGAGGCCACCGGTTCTTAGGGCCCTGTTGTATGCGTATTCATTCAGCATCCACATATTGAGGACCTACTGTGTGCTGTGCCTGACCACATTGCTGAAAGCTTCCTGTTGCTTCTGGATGAAATAGGAGCCAGGAAAACAGAGGGAGCAGTAAGAGCTGGTCCTTTCCAGTCAACACAAATCTTACAGGAGTGTTTGAGGAACCAGTAATGTTGAGTTGGAGAGAGCAAGGTCCAAAATGGTGGTTTTCAAGTTGTATTTTGAGGGGCAGAGGTTCTTGTTAGGTGCCTGCAGAGCTGTTGCAGGGACACTCACCTCTTGTGTCTGCTCCACTCAAAGTGGCTTAATTTTCTGTTTCATGTGTTAGCATTCTCAGTAGATTTTCATTTGGAGAGAGAGAAGAGGTTTGGGGAAAATATTCATAATTTTATTGTGGAGTGTACCTCAAAGCCTGAGTTTAGTTTTTAACTCTAGAATATGAAATACTTAATGAGTCCTAAGTTGAGGGCTGAGATAACACTGACCTTCTGGGAACCAAGGATAAAACTTTGGTTTTATACATTGACTAACTAACCTGGTGTTGGTCTGGGACAACCTTTGTTTAGCCCTGTGGTCTCAGGGTTATTAACAACAGTGTGACCTTCATTCTCCAAAGTATCCCAGATTTGAGTAGTAAATTATGTGAACATAATTAGTAAATTATGTGTGTGAGGGCTTCCAGCCTTGCCCGAGAGGCCGATTATCCAGAATGGAAGCCTAAAGGAAGACCCATTGGGGCCACCACCAGGGAGCAGAGGAGTAGTCATGCACGGGTACTAGTATCCAAGGCTATCATCTTCATGATGCTGTGAAACTCTGGAAGGAAGTCAGGACCAAATGCTTTGATCACTGTCACTTAGGACCAACCAACCCACAAGCTGTGTGGCATATTTTTCTTCTACTCTTTATATTTAGGCCTATAATTAGCTCTCTTGTTGCCTTTCAATTCCTGTTTCATTCTCTCTTTTTAAAGATTTGACTCCCCACTGGTCATGAGACTGAAGCTAACCTTTCATAAACCCAAAAAATAACTGGCCTATTGGTAAACTCAGTGTGCATACTATATTTATTAAACCCTGAAGGCATTTCACAAAATACTAACATCGTGTTTTGAATTATGATCTTTGCGTTGCTGGAACAAAATTTAATAGAACTAACATTTTAAAATCTTTTGCTCATTTTGGACAACATTACACCAAATGTTGATTTTTGTACAGAATTCTGGCTTGCTATTTAAAAACTAAACTCCACGTGTATAGCAAACCAAGTTGTGAATATTACTTTGTGCTTTGATGAAAAGGCAGTTTACCTGAAAGTAACATGTTGTAACCTATATTTTGTTAATTTAAGCAAATAAAGACATGTTTAAAAAAAACTGAATTGATTATTTACAAGTACCTGAAATTTTGCAAAGAACCGTCATCAGCATCTCACTGTGCCAGTGGCTAGCTTCTCAGCCCTGGGGAGAAAAGGGTGTTAGAATCTGCTCTCCTCAGAACTTCAAGAAAGATCAATGCACTTCTGCCCATCTGCAGGCAAGTGACATCTTACTCATCTCTTCCTATTCAGAAAAATTCGTTCTTTCTAAGAAGAGCTATCCTTTCTCCCCACCCCCGTCTGTCTCTCTACACTCCACCACCCCTTTTCTCTCTCTGCCATAGGATAATATAGGTGTTTGGAAGCCAGGAAATGAACTCACACCAGACACCAAGTCTGCCTGCACCCAGATCTCAGGCTCCCCAGCCTTTAGAACTGTGACAACCAAATGCTTGGTGCTTTAAGCTACGCAGTCTATGGTATTTTATCGCAGTAGCCCAAACCAACTAGGACGTGTGCCTTTTGCAGAATGTACCGGCTGCACCTGTTCATTGACAATGACAGTTGGTAGAATTGTCATTCTACCAGTTCTACCAAAGGAGGGCCACATTGCTCTCCCAGGTTCCACCTTATTCTCCCCCAAGCCATCATGGGGAACAGCCCTTCTTCCCAGTGACCATATCAGTTCCTCCTACCAAGATGACAACTCTTCTCCTGTCTGCAAGTCTTTGGCGACACAGAACAAAAGTGCCCAGGTGACAGCTGCAGCTTATAATTTAATGATACTTTTTCTATGTTCCTGGGTGAAAATGTACTTTTTGTTTTTTGAGGATAAGAGCTTATAGGCCTGAAGAATTCAGGGTTACAGAGTTAAGAAGTACAATGCCAACCCCCTGTGTGTCATTGAGAGTGATAGATTTTATTTCCACGCTTGGACCCCTCCTAGTAGGGACTTAGTACTATATAAAAGTCCTCAATGCTACGCATGCCCTGGCCGTTGGCATCCAACCCTTACAGAGTATTTACTTCAAGAAGCCAATTGGCCATCTGTGAGAGAACCAGTAGATCCTTTGGCCCTAGGCCCATCTCTGCACCTCATTTACTGTAAAGGGACCCTCACGGTTTGATACAATGTTATGTTTAATTCTGTACTAGTAGAGCAAGCGTTTCAAAACCCCAACCCTTCACGATGACAGGAGCTCAAGCAGTCGCCTTGTGCTAAGTGACCAATTGCTGTTCTTGAGCAATGGTGACGTATTGGAAGGTCAGCATCGGTTCTCATATTGCATGTAGACTCCTCAGCAATGGTAGCAGATACATGAGCCTGGTAAATGCAGGTCGTGCTGTCTACCATATGTGTAACCTCCATCTCTGCTGCTGGGACTACTTCATTTGTGTGTTCTTTGTTATAGTAGCACTGAGGTAGTTACTGACAGAGACTGAATGAAGTGTACTGGCAAGGTCATTTTGTCTGTCAACTTACCGAGTGTGTCTTCCAAGATGGTTTTAACATGTGATTTGAAGATTTTCTCATACTTTGTGTTTGCTTTCATAGATCTGTCCATGTAACTCTGTATTGGAGAGTGAATGCGCTTTAATTGGAATGGTAACCAATGATCTCTCTCAGTAAGTGACACTGAGTATGAGAAGTGAAGGCTAGAAAGAGGGGGCCATGGGAAGCAGGAGGCATACTCTGGGTCCTGCGGTATAAAAGAACATGACTAAGTAGAGAAGTCAGTGTGGCAGAACATGGCAAATGTGAGACCGACCTGGAAAGCCACCAATACTATGTACTAATTTCCCAAAACTAATGCAGTCATTATGTATATTCAATAAGAAAAAATTTTAAAGAAAGAAAGGAAGTGAAAAAATGATATTCCTACTTTTGAAAACTCATTCTGGCTACACTATAGAGGACAGGTTAAAAGGAGACCAGAATGTTGCTGGGAGACAAGTCAAGAGGCGATGTTAACATTCTGTGAGACAGAGCATTGACCTGGACTAGGAAGACAGCAAAAAATTTCTAAGTGAGTGGACCAAAATCCATTTGGGGAGCCCACTTCTCATTATACTCAAGGCAATTTTTAATAACAATATGGCTATTTTTCTAATTACAAATCAAAACACCACTTGATGTAAAGTTTATCTCCTCATACAATGACTAACAGGATCAGTCAGATTCTCAAAGCTGTCGTAATACCCATGCTTGTTACTTTGTTAGCAATAGAGCAGACTTTCTAAGTAATGTACTAGGTAGGTAGGATCAAACTGCCTTCTCTTGGTTTTGATCTAGGTAACCCTCAGTGAAGAAGTAAATAGTCAAGACTGAAGAAGGCAATCATTTCTCAGACACAGATAACTGGGAAGAAATGTCAGAAAAGAAGACAAATGGATCTAGAGTTAGAAACTCAGAAAATAAATGACAGGGACTAGAACCCCAAGACCACGCAGTAAGACTACTGAGTCCTCCTCTGCTCCATAGCTCCCAAGGGGACCCGTGACCCAGCAGTGGACTGGGTTTGTGGTCCTCAACTTGCCCTGTTAAAAGTGAATTAATCATCTTTGACATATGTATGAACTAAATCCTGTACAAACACATTTCTATTTTTAAAAACATAGTTCTCAGGCTGGGGATTTAGCTCAGTGGCATAAGCACCTTCCTGGCAAGTGCAAGGTCATGAATTTAATCCCTAGCACCAAAAGAAAATAAATAAATAAATAAATAAATAAATAAATAACAGTTCTCCAAGGGTGATGGCCCAGTTTTCTGGAAAATCTGATCCAGTGCAGTTTATGTAGCCACAGTGCAGAATTAACAAGATGCTGTCATGTTTCAACTTCCAGAGTCAGTTGGCTTAAGGCGCTACTGACAACACCTCAAGAAGAAACAAAAACAAAAACATGTGGAAGGAATTTGTCCCTGCCCTAAAGGAACACACAGTTCTTAGCCAGCCTGCAGAGACCAGCAGGAACATGGCTAATGACTTTTTCAAATCCCCTTTCTCAAATTTCCAAAGCCTTAAAGTTAAAAACTTGCCAGCCCTGTGAAACCCCAGATGTGAACACAGCCTGGTTCCCTGAGGCACTGTGGCACTTTTAGATTTTCCCTTTTATTTAATTATTTGTTTTGGGTTTTTTTCCCCCCCACAACAGAGCAGAGCGCAGGGTAACTTCCCCGTGCATTACAAACTCCCTCTGTAGGCGGTGGAGGAGGACCTGCTCCTGTCCTAGCTGGGAGTGACCCTCAGGAGTCCCCGAGGACTCAGTATCAGTGGCGCTCACTGTTTCCTCTTCTCCAGATGCAACAATATATTAAGAGAGAGGAAAAAAAAGAGAGGAGGCTGGCTCTTTTCATGATTTTCCTTTTTAATTTTTGTTGAAAATGGAGCTATGTTCTCTTGATCCTTCAAACAAATGGAGGGGAAGTGGGAGCGCAGAAGTTTCTCTGATGTTCCCCGGAGAGGGTGGCTGTGTTTGTAGTATGATGTGGGAAAAGTTCTTGTGTATCTGCTGTATTGTCAGGTTGTACCAACGTGATTTGTGGTAGGAAGTGTGGGATGAATAGGATTTCTATGTCAGAGAAAGTGAAGGAGCCGCAGGCTTTGAATCAAAGATCTCCATTTGCCCTTTATCTTTCTGACATGCTTCCCCTGACCTCTGCCCTCCATCTTTATCCCACGATGAAAGAAACACAAGAACACACTCTCACCTTGAGCCAGACAACACATCCAAGCACAGGGCTCCTTGCTATTCACACTGCACTTGGGCAAGGTAGCTGCGAGGTGCAGGATTGGCAGGACTTGGCAGAAATCACAGAGGCAATGTGAAAGGGACAGCTGTCAAGATTTCTGGCACTGTACCTGAAGAATCCTTTTTAACTGGTGTTTGACTTATGAAGTGTAAGTTTTTTCACAGAGAAAATCTTAACAAATAAATGACCTGTGGGAGGAAAATGGATAGATACATTCAGGCACATTTAGAAGAATCACAAGGATATTGGTTTTAATGTAACAATTCATCCTAATAAGCATGCTGGTAAATAATTTTGTTTCTTCTTCTAGAAAGCAGTAATAATAAAACAGTCTCCAGCCTTGTGTCAAATGAGGAGAGAGATGAGGTAAAATTTATTAGTCATTTTAGCTTTAGGGAAACAACCCTTTTGTCATTTATTATTCTTAAAAGAGAGCTTCTCTTCCAACCTGTAGACAGTCTAAAGAAAAAAAAATCCACCTCCCTCCCCTTATTACCTGAGTCAGAGTAATATTTAAAACCCTTAGCTGTGGTTTTGAAAGTGTCTGGATGTACTGTATTGAGTAAGTTGCTTCTTCAACACCATAAAAACCAATGGAAAATAAACATGAAATCTCTAGCCATAGCATAGCCCTTATAAGAAGAAAAAGCAAAAATCAAAGCAAGGTTCTACAGCAATTTAGACCATTACAATGTCAGCCTCCCAGGGAACATTCAATAAACAGTTAGCAAACACAATGCCTCTCTCAGAAGCAAGCAACCGCAGGCTCCAATTCCCTCAGAAGTCTGGATCTGAAGTCAGTATCTTCATCTAAATGAAGATACTGGTGCTTGTGTGGATTGCACAAGACTGTGCTTCCAAGGGGTCCAGGTGCCCCCACGATGTTTGGGCCCTTCCTTTCTTGGCTTCTGACCTTGAGGTTATCTACGCAAGTGCTTTGCCTTATTCTCCGTTAGCTTTGTGGGCACCGGCTGTGCTGGCCAGCACACTGCCTTCAGCAGTTCTTACTGCACTCTTTGCTCCTCCCCAGGGTATTGTCACAAGAGTCTAAGGCAGACCCGTGAATTTACCTTCAAGAACTACGCATCTTTCCCACCACGATCCATTAAGATTCTATGAGAAAGAATCTGGGGATGGGACGGGACTTCCAGGATAGCAGTGTGAGTCAGATCCCAGAGACCCGTCACCCACAGAGGACACATGATTAAACAATGTTTTATGATTGATTGAAGGGCTTACAATGATTTAAGAAATGTTTATTCAACAAAATGTAGATATCAGTAGGAGCATTGTGAGGCCATGACCATGGAGCTAGGGACAGCACCTTCCCAAATGCTGAGGTTGCTCTGAAGAATCCACCGGGCCTGAGAGCCAAGAGGCGACTCCCACCTCCCAAGCCCCAGGCGGACATGTCCCGGGCAGGCCTCCGTGAAGGCCCTGCCCTGCCAGCCCCAGCCCCTGGGCAGAGGAGCGCAATAGGAGCAGCTCTGCGCTGTCCAAGAGCTGCTGGAGGGTCGGTAGCTCCCACCACCAGCAGCTGCTCCAGGCCAGCGACACCGGCAGACCACGGGCCGGCCCAACCGGGGAGACCTGCGCAGCCGGGAGATGCGGGAGCTGGCGCATGGCTGTGAGACGTGGTGCGCATCATTACTACTGCATATTCAGTTTGCTGCAATCTATTTTTATTATAGTAAACTATGCAAAACATAAAGCATGCCATTTTAATCACCTTTAGTTTTAAATTCATGACATTAATTGGTGACTTTGCATTTCTAACATTTTTGCTCATCTCATATAGAAGCTATGCATCCATTAAACAATAACTCACTCTGGCTTCCCTCAACCCTTAATAAGCCCCACTCTACTCTCTAACTCCAAATTGGGGTACCTCACGTAAGAGGCATCACACAGTATATCATTTGTGACTGGCATAATACACTTAGCATAATGTTTCCGGTGTCTATGTTGCAGCTGTGACACAATGCTTTTCCTTTTTATTGCCAAATAATATTCCATTGTATAGACACATCAGCTTTCGTTCAACCACTTACCCATCTGTGGACATTTGGCCATTGAAAAGAACATCCATCCAGACATAGTGGTGCACACCTGTAATCCCAGTATTTCAGAGGCTGAGGCAGGAGGATCACTGTGAGTTTGAGCCCAGCCTGGGCTACAGACTGAGTCTAGGTCAGTCTGAACTCTTAGACCCTGACTCAAAAACAAAACAAAACAAAACAAAACCACTGAAAATAGTATCAAAGTCCCAATTTTCAACCTGTTGTGTTTCAATTTTAGAAGTGGAATTGGTGATCAGGTAGTCTGTCTTTAGTCTTTTGAGGTACTACCAAACCATTTTCCACAGAAACCACACCAGTTTAACTTTCCACCAGCGATGCACAGGTTTCCATCCTCTCTACACCCTCAGCAACACTTATTCTCAACTTTTTAAGTAAATGTCATCCTAACGGGTGTGACATGGTCTCTCACAGTGCTCACAGTTTTGAATGAAGTCATTTAAAATCCTTTCTCTGTTCAGCTGTTAATGCTGAGACCCACATTTATTTTTGTAATGCCCCTATTGGTTCTCATGAACACAGGAATGAAAACAAAGGATGACCTGGAGCTACTCTCTGCAAGGAGAAGCTGCATCCCACAGCATCTGTGTGGCTCCTTTTCCTATTATTTTGCTATTGTTTTATACTTTGAATCCTTAGAAGGCCCAGGGCCTGCATGGGTTTTGTATAGAACCCTTTATTCCAGTTAACATGTTTCCTTCTGTTTTTTCATTCTGTTTTCTTTTTTGGCCCTCGATTCTACTTCCCCTTGACCTCATATTGTAAGATGACCTAGTAGCTGCAGCAGGCTGGCCATGCCCTTGGCTGACCTTAGTTAAATTTGCACTAAAGCAGCTGAAGCTGAGTCTTTTCTAGCCCTTGCCCATCTTCCATGCTGGCGGGTGGGAGCAAGGGACTATGGGTCCAAGCTTGCAAATGTTAAACTGTAAAAACTTCAAAGAGCAAGCAAGGTAACAAACGAAATAGCCCCGTGGAGCTTCTTCTTATTTGTTTAGAGAGAAAGCATCAACAGGCTAATGTACTATTCATGGGAGTCAGTTAGCAATCAAAGCCTAGACTTAGCTCCTGAAAATATGGAACAGTATTCAGTCACCAAAACCTTCATCTTTAGTCTCAAATTTGTGTCTGCAGAATTTGCCACCTGCAACTTTTCTGTTTGAAATCGAAACAAGAAAATCAACAATACTGTGCCACCCACCACGCAGCAGCCCCTAAGCTGGCTCTGGAGATACTGAATGGTCCAGGCAGACACAGCCACTGCCTTCGTCTTGTCACAACCTGACAGCTTCTGAGGTCATTATCAGTAGGCCACACTGCCACTGATATGACCACAGTAAAAAACAACAGCTATTCAAACAGTGAGACTGTGAACAGTTCTGCTCAACAATCTAGCAAAAACTGTAATATGGTCATCTATCTTACACACTTAAACATACATGCAGTTATATCCTTTAGAGCACTTTCTTTTCCTCTCTTTTTTACAGTAGCAATTACACATTTTGGGTTTTATTGCTCCTACAGTTCTTATTACTTTTTACACTAGAGACACAATGTGATATTTATAAATATGATTCTTGTTTATTTCACTAATGAGGATAGTTTCAAGTTGTCTCCATTTACCTATGAAGGCCTCAAGATCATCCTTCTTCATAGCTGAGTAATATTCCAATATCTACTTCGTATGCGTTAATTTTGTAACTTGAACAACTATTTCCAAGATGACAGTATGTAACGTATCAAATAGTGATCACTTAGTGTTTTGTTTTGTTTTGCTCTTTTCTTTTTTTCCTTTGGAATTCTGTATTGTTGCTACCCTTTTTTCTGTTTTGTTTGTTTGGTTTTTTTTCTCTTTAAATAAAATTTAAAAAACAATAAAAATGAAAAACAACAGCTTTATGCATCAGTGATGTATAAAGTTCCCAAAGTATAAGCATACTAAAGTTTCTGTTGAGACAATACTTTTAGAATTCTACTCCCATAAAATGACTAGATACAGTATTCACCACTACAGTGGTTATTTAGATGCCTTCAGTTGCCAGCCCACATACTTCTGCCCTCTCTCACATCTTAAATGTCTTCCCTGGCATGAGAAATTCCTTTCCTAGGGCTTTATAACATCACAGTGGAGAAGGACTTGGTACTCAGCATCCTAAGAACTGTGTAATTTTCTACTTATCTAAGCAGTGAAATATGACATTTCTCTTGGCCTCTTGTAAGGTACATGGTTCAAGAAGACAGTAAGACTCAAGTCTTACATTTACAGTCAACTTAAAAGATTTCAAACACTCATACCTATCGTTTTGACCCTTGGGGAGCTCAAAAGAGTCCATGAGCTTGCATATTTGTCTGCAGTTACAGAATAATTCATCGGAGATGCTCTCTGTTTACCCCCAGTAGGCCTGTAGCGAAAGCTAACACTACATCACACGTTTTTCTATCTGTGGTCTTGCCATCCGACTGGCACACTTACAACAACTACTTTCCCCCTTAAATTCCTGCAGGCCACAGTGAGCTGAGGGGCAGCAGGACGGAGCAGTTCTAATAAAGGAGCATGGTGCTGGCATCAGGAAAGACTCCTCGTGGATCCAGGCTTCACCACCTGTTAGCTGTGAAACCTGGAACTCACAGATTAATCCTCCTGAGCCAATTTCCCATCTATAACGTACAGAGAAGGCAGGGTGACCATAACAAGAACAGGCTCTGGTCCTGGATGTGTTTAACACTAGCTGTGTAACCCTGGGAAATTATGCTCTGTCTCTCTTGGCTTAAGCTTCCCCAGATGCCAAACTGGGAGTCACGTGGTGACTCTCTTATAGAGTTATGAGACTGAAATGGGTTAATACTTGTAAATTCCTAATGTGAAGCAAGCACTCAATAATTGAGCTCTTACACTTACCTCAATGAATACATAAGAATACAGCCAGACCAAGGCCAGACACTCACATAACTCACAAACCATGTCAGTTCCCTCCCTGATCCCTGTATGGAACTAAACACAAGTGTGAGCTCAATGACATTACCGTGTGGTAAGGGCTTGACCTTGGGCAGAGGTCGCCCACTTCCGCCCCACAGTCTGGCCACTCTTCAGACAGCCCCATCTGGCAGTGTGCTCTCCCCAGTGACAGGTACACCAGCTGTGGGAGCAGGGGACAAGATTTCCTGGCCAGGCTCACAGGCATTTGCATTGCTTCACTGGAGCTGCATCAGAGGGCATCTAGAGGGAAAGCCCTTCTCCAACCGTGACAGCCCGTCAAGCGGATTGACAGTGCCGCGTCCTCTAGCTGATATCCCCAGCACTGGCTCTAAATGAGAGCGCATTCATGCTGGCTTCTGAGAAAGCCTCAGATTAATGCTGCTTCAGTACACTTATCCGGAGTAGCTTTTAACTTTCAAAGGAAGGACAAATTTTTTTTTTAAACAGGCAACATTGTATATTTCGTTGTATTCACAATAGTTGTTCTTCTACTAGGTACAGCAAAATCAAAGAAATACACAACATTATAGAACACATCAACACAAGAGTATTGAATAGAGCAACACCGTTAATTAGGACAAAGCAAAATGGCAATAAAAATATCTGCCTTCAGAGATAGTAGAAGGAAACTCCCCCGACTTGCTGTACCAAATATGGTCACCTACTAAGAGATACCCAGATCCCTGGATCCCAATTGTTAAGGGGGGTGTGTGGTATGTTTGATTCTAAGCCCACGCAGCAGGCAGGTTACTGGTTGGCTCGGCGCCCTAAGTTCCAGCATGGCGAGGATCTCAGGAAACGCTCTGGCTTCTTGTTTCCCCGCCCTGGGGTGGCTGCGGCTCCCCAGACCACAGTCATTTCCCAGGGCGGCTGGCTGCTTACTGGTTGGCTCAGCGCCCTAAGTTCCAACATGGCGCAGATCTCAGGAAACGCTTTCACTTCTTGTTTCTCTGCTCTGGGGTGGCCGTGAGGAAGGACAAATTTAGCAAGCAGAGAGCAATGGTTTTTAACATCTTTAGTGCAGAAGGCAAAGAGCTGAATGGTACCTCAGGCCTGTAGGGTGGCATCAATGATGGAATTTTTGAAACAAGTTGTGATCATGAAATCAAGTGGGCAAAAAGACTTAAAGGCATTGTACCACAGTGATATACGTGCACCCATGTTTATAGCAGCACAGTTTATGATAGCCAGATCTTGGAAAAATCCAAATGCCCATTGACTAAGGAATAGATAAAAAAGATGTGGTAGTTTTATACAATGGATTACTACTCAGCCATAAAGAAGGATTAAACTGGAAACTTTTATAGGTAAATGGATGCAACTTGAGAAAATACTCATTAGTGAAATAAATAAGACACACTATAAACATATTGTTTCATTAGTGTGACAAGCTGAAAGAAAACATGTAAGTGTGTTTTATATATATACATATATATATGTATATAAAATAATTAGATAGTTATACTACTGATTTCTCTGAGTTTGCTGAAGAGAAAATCTGTGCTGGTATTGTTCAGACAACTGAATGCAGATATCTTGTGCTCTGGGTGAATGATTTGAGGATGACAATGCACAATGTATGCACCATTGTTGCCTCTTGATCGAAGTGTTTTGAAATTTCTTCTTCTTCTTCTTCTTCTTCTTCTTCTTCTTCTTCTTCTTCTTCTTCTTCTTCTTCTTCCTCCTCCTCCTCCTCCTCCTCCTCTTCCTTCTCCTCCTCCTCCTCTTCTTCCTCTTCCTCCTCTTCCTTTTCCTCCTCCTCTTTCTCTTCCTCTTCTTTTTATCTTTGACTAAAATGGATTTGAAAAAAGCTGAAAATCAGTAATAAAGATGGGAAGATTTTGATCTAAAAACAAAAAAAAGAAAAAGAAATCAAGCAGGCAGAGGCCAGTATTTTTACAAACTGGAACAGGTTAAAATGGAAAGCACCAGAGAGTGCTGTGCATGATAAGGCTAAGTACTTTTGGTGAGGCCTTTTAAAAATATATAGACATTGAACAATGGATTGCATTTTCAGTGTTTTTCTTACTGCTGGTCATGGTCAAAATAGTTTGAAAGCCACTAAAACGCTGGATACACTTAACTACATATGAGATTTCTGTGCAAACAAAGGCCAACACCCACTCAGAATTCAGGATTATATGATGACAATGAAAAACTCAAATCATTCAAACAATGCCTTCCACTCAGAATGTATATGAGGTGTGATTGACAAATATAGCAAATGTTTAGACTTTTAAAAATGTGTTACAATAAAAGACATGCTCCAGTCAAGCATGGCAGCACATACCTATAATTCCAGCACAGAAGAAGCAGGAGGATTGCCATGAGTTTGAGGCCAGCCTGGGCTATGTAGCGAGATCCTGTCTCTAAAAAACAAAAAATAAAAATAAATAAAAACTAAAAAGATACATTGCTATTAATCCCCCTCAAAATCCTCCCTCTTGCTTCAGATATACTTATCCTATCATTCTCGTCACTTTCTGAGGTGGTTCTGGAGGTCTTCATTCACATCTTTTGGTTCCATGCCCTGAACTGATTCAAAATGTTTACTTTTTGTGGTCATTTAGACTTTGAGGAAGAGCCAGAAATTTCACAGTGCCAGATCCAGTGAATAAAGTGAATGAGGGTACTATCATGTTTTTATGAAACTGTCTTTTGGTTAGATGGCACTCAACAACAGCACTCACAGTATTTTTGATCACACCTTGTAAGACACTCAAAAAAGAGGACTTCCAAAACTGCTCCAGGAAGTAGCAAAAACAACGAGATAAGTATGCTTGAAATAAAAGAGAATGTTTTGAAGATTAGTGGTAATGTGAATTTTATTATAATAAAAGTTTAAAATAAATATTTACTCATTTATTTTAATATCAATAGATAGATAATAGTTTTACATCTTTGGAAAAAGAATGTATTATGGTTTTTGTCTGAATGTCCCCCCAAAGCCTCATATGGACATGAGGTGGTAGGCTTTTTGGAAGTGTCTAAATCTAGAGTTTGTGACTGGTTCATTTCATTGTCTAGTGCTGGGATTAGGGATGTGAGTGCTGCACCTACCCTAAGTCATGTATCCTGCATATAATATAAGGGAGGAAAAGAGGCTTCTTCCCCCTTTTGTTCTTCTGGCTTTTGCAGTCTTCTTGCTGTAATGAACTATAGCCCCTATGCCATGACACCCTGCCTTGGAGACAACTGATTATAAGATGAAACCTCCACAGACTGTGAGCTAAATAAGCCTTTCCTTCCTTCATTTTGGGTATCAGGTATTTTGTCTCAGCAATGAGGAAAAAGTAACTAAGACAGCAGGTATATCTGCATGTGCACATACACGTGCACAGGTGTGAATATATGTGTGGAGAGAGAGAGATAAAGAGAGGCAGAGAGACAGAGACAGAGAAAGAGCGAGAACCAAAGACTATATTCACATTCTGTTATAGTTGGGAAACAACATATCCTTCCAAAAGGCTCATTGTATTGAAGACTTGGTATCTCATAGGTTTTTGGAAAGTGAGTGGATCGTGGGGACCCTAACTTCCTCAGATTGATTAATCCATTGATGAGGGTTCATACTCTGGGGTTTTAGATTGGAATGTGATAGAAATAGGACATGGGGCTTAGTTCAAAACAGTGGATCATGGATGTGTGACCTCGGGAACTGTACCTGGTTCCCAGTCTCTTCTTCTCTGACTTGGATCTCTCTCTCTCTCTCTCTCTCTCTCTCTCTCTCTCTCTCTCTTCTCTCTCTCTTCTCTGTCTCTTTCTCTCTCCCTCTCTCCCTCCTTCCCTCCTGGCTCCATGGGTAAACAGCTGTTTCCACAGCTCTTTTGCCATGATGTTTCTGTCTCATCACAGACCTAAAGCAATGAAACCAGATAACCTGGATTTAAACCCCTGAGCTGTGACCAAGAATAAACCTTTGCTCCTTTAAATTGTTTTTCTCAAGTATTTGGTCACAGCAGTGAGAAGCTGACCAACACACATTCTTGGGTCTCAGGAAGTTTCTTCTCTGGTAACTGGAGCTGTATCAGTGAGAGAAGAACCAAATGATAGGATTCAGATCTTTTATGTCCCATCTGGGGGGTAGGGTTGATTTCCAGCTCCTGAGGAGTAAAGACCACATCTTTTATTTCTTCTGACTCTCTCACAATATCTTATCACAATGTTTCAGAACTTTTATTAACTTGACATGTACATAGAACACAGTGATAGGTTTGTTTAATTAACTGTATTTGAATTTCATCCACAATATTTTCAGGTATTTTCTGAGTTTAAACAAAGCACCAGTTGTTTGATAAATATGGTGGGTGTTCTAAACAGTTCACAGTAGATGGAGGTGCTGGTACTTGGCTGATAGCCCAAGCTATGTAAACAGCACATAGAAGGTGAGACAACTCTAACAGATCAGCACTAGATAATGAGTGAAAAGCTTGGATGTCAACGATTTCACCTTTGAGGATTTGTTTCATGCTTGTGTATGCACTTCTGTGCAAAGATGACTGTACACATATGGAGCTTGAAACATGTTTTGAAATGCAAAAATAATTAAATAGCAAGCCACAGGGGACTGTCTAAATAAATCACTACATCTCCTGGCTATAATTTGGATCAGACCTGGTCCCCAAAGCCCATGCATTAAAGACTTACTCCACAGTTCAGTGCTATTGGGAGGTGTGGCACCTTTCAGAGGTGGGGCCTAGAAGGACTTGGGTCCCTGGGGGCAAGGGAAATTGGGAATCCAGTTATGTTATGTCTCTCTTTCACATCCAGTTATGAGGTGAGCAGTTTTGCCATGCACTGCTGCCGTGATGAGTTGCCTTATTCCAAACCCAAAACAATGGACCCAGCTGACATAAGTGCACTGAAATTCCCAAAAATGTAAGCCAAAATAAACTTTTTGTCTTCCTAAGTTAATTGGCTTGGGTATTTTTTATAAGAACAGAAAGCTGGCTAACAGACTAGCCCTATACAGCAGAATACTACATTGCGAAAAACAAGAAGTTCTTTGTGCGCTGATATGGAATGGTCTCTAAGGGGGCTTACAATTTTTTTAAAAAATTACTCTTAGTCCTGCAGTATCTACGTGCCCACTGATGGTCTAGGTGGAAGCTGTGTTGTGTGGAACTTACCTGTAGTGAGGATATGGAGGTAACTGTGGCTAACTGGCTAAATTCAGAACAATGCTATTCAGAACTGGAAATGTTTGAAGAGTTTGCCCTGAGGCAGCTCCCACATATCCATGTGCTCACACAGAAATAAAAGATAAACTTGAAAGAAAGTTACATGCATCTCTAATTCTCGATAGGAAATTTGAGAAGGCAGCATAACATTTTAAATTGAAAATGTTATGTTAATGTTGAAAATTCTCTTTCTGGACAGGATTACTATGAGGCGAGAGTGACTGGCTACGTGGTGGATAGTCCACCACATGAGATAAGTTCCTGGTAGAGGTCATGGGCAGCCACTTATGAAGCCTTGAGGAAACATACTTAAGAACAGAAGAAAACTCTGAAATGATGGGGAGGAAGGAAAAGACCTAAGAAAAATCGCAACGTCAAATATTATGGAGTACATCAGATGTGATGAAAACCAAGTCAAACTATAGACAGTGCGCAGTCAGCTCCCATGCAAGAGCCAAGGACACAATTAATAGTTTCAGGAGGAAATCAATAATTTTTAGGAGCAAGTAATGGAAAAGCTCAGGAGCAATATTTATGATTCCCAATGGTTCTATAATAAACATAAAATATGATTTCTAAAGTAATTCAATATTTTAATATGAGGTAGATGCATTGATTTGTCAAAACTTTTTTCTTAACAGTTTGGAGTCCCATGTAATAAAATGTAAGAGGTCCTGTTAAAACTGGCACAGAGGTTATGGTTGTACCTTGAACTTCTATTCCTCAGATATCTGCTAACAGTCTCATCTCACTAACAGTAAACCATCTCAAATTCCCAGTGTCCTTTGGTAATAACATCTTTTCTCAGAAGCAGATGGATCAATAAAGGTAATATAATCAACACTTAATTATAAGCAAAAAGGAACAACTTAATAATCCAGTTGGAGTGAACTGAACCTTGGAGGACAGTAGCTATAGTGGGCATCTATTGTCCTTCGGTACAGTAAGTCTAAGTTCTGCCCCGGGAGAACTGTTTGTAAGTCAGATTCTTTTGTATGTGATGACACTGAGTCTTATACTGTATACCTGCCACAGTTCACAGCCTGCGTGTTCATAAGGCGGGGACTCACTGTACACTGTCATGTATTCACCACAGCTAACTGTAGCCCAGTTCCACCAGGGGCATAATCACTCTGCCACTGAACATCATTTTATGGGGCATGTAAATCAGAGCTTCGTACTTGCCTTACTTGCCACAGGACGCACATCTGACCTAATCCAGGTTGATCAAACTCACTGTCTGTTAAGGACTTCTTGGCAGAGGACAGATTCATTCCTGCCAAGAGGACTTTTGAAACCTCATTAGCTTTGGCTTTTCAAGTTCTGATCTGTAGTCTGTTTCAGGTGCTCTGTACCTAATAACTATACCCCGTATGACATCAGTGTATGTCCCATGTTGTGATAACACTAAGGACAAAATGGCATAAGAAAGCCTCTGACTGAGATTTTAAATATTCAAGGCAGAGGTAAGTATGCTGAGACAGCTACAGCCCATAAAAGGAGAAGGGCCGAAGAGTCTATCCAAAAAGATCCAAAAATATTATTTTTAAAAATGACTTTAGAGAAATGACTTTAAAGACAAAGAGACAGGAATGTAAGGAAGCCAGGAGTAGCTAATGGCCATGACAGAGACATCAGATTATAAAAGATCAGTGATACAGGATCAGAGAGTACATTACTAAGGAGAAAAAGAAAGATTGGTGCAGAAAAGTAAAGGTGCTGGTTGAACATCTAAGCCAAGAAAAAAAAAATCAAAGCGTATTTAAAAAAAAAAAAAGGCCTTTTGTTGACTCAGACGACATCAGAAACGGCCAGAACAGGGTACCAGGGCTCCGGCTCTAATGGATGACAGACAGGAAAGTAAGAACTGCTTTACAGTTCTCAGATTGCGCCTTTTTTCTCCATGAAAGTGAAGATCTTCAAACCTGAACGTATAGAACAAACACTGTTAAAAGGTGATTGAAGTCTAAGGTAGGGGCCAGGACAGCACGAGAATAGGAGACCTCTGCAAAGATTTCAATTCTTCTGACCTGGATGAATTCAATCCCAGGGTGTAAAAGATACAAGCAAAGGGATTTCAGCAGGAACTGCCGCTATTAACTGTTTAGAAATCAGGAAGAATGAGAAAAGTGCCTGAAACCAGGAGACAGGTGAATGGCCGTTTCTGAAAGGAGCTGGATAGTGCCATGGTGACTTTTAGAAGCCACAAGTCATCAACTTAATGTGAAACCCGGCACTGGTGAATCATGAGATTTAGTGTGGAAAATCTGCAGACTATATAGCAATTATCATGACTTCTACAGAAAAAGCTCTGCATGCTGCTCATCAGAATAACAGAAAACTAAACTCAGAGTGCAAATCTGTGTATTTTTAACCTGTAGAAAATAGCTACCCAGTAAGCGCTGTGCTGAAAGCTGTGTTAATAGCCTCCTAGAGGATAGGCTACAGCATAGAGTTCTGTTCTTGCCCGTCCTATAATACATTTCACCAAGAACATACATAAAAACACAGAAGCTCTGAATCTGACTGACTCTGAGCTAAAAGGAATAGTAAATACACTGGATATAAGAAAAAGCCTAAATTGGACCCTTATGAATCATGTATGTACAGAAACTTATTTATAATTTGAAAAGATGTTTTTATGGTTCTGGAAAGTGTTCATAATGATCAAATTTTTTTCTTTTTTGAAACAGTGTCTTGCTATGTAGTTCATGCTGGCTTGGAGCTCACTAGGTAGCTTAGGTCGGCTTCAAACTCATGACCATCCTCCTGCCTCAGCCTCCTGAGTGCTGGGAATACAGGGGTGCACCATTATGCCTGCCTGTACTGATCTATTTTAGTGGGTAGCATTATAAAATTTTTAATTTTCTTTTTATTCCTATTCTATACTTTTGCAATAATAAATATATCCCTCTCATAAAAAATAATGAAAGACTTACCTTAAAAAAGAAAAAAAAAATCAGTTGGCTGAAACAATACAAAAACCAGATGGAATTTAACATGGATAACTATAAAATCCTGTGTTTAGAAAAGTACTTACAGAAGCATAAAAGAAAGGAAAGCTGCATCTGAGAACTGTTTATTTGAAAAATATTTGGAAGTCTTTGGCACAAAATCAGTGCATTCCCAGTGGGCAGATGAATGCGCTCTGGGCAGTTGTAATAGAGTAGAAAGGCTGGAACAGTGGTTTCAGTGAACTGTGGGCAGACCCCACGTGGAGCGCTGTGTCTGGGTCTGAGCGTCACACTCTAAGATGGGTACTATAACAACAGTGACATCACCTGAGAGCTTGTGGCCTGGCTCATTGCTCTTCAGGGAAGATTTACCAGGACAGTGACAGCTGTTACAGGTATAGACTGGTCAGTGGTTGGACAGGACAAAGTAGAGATGTGGTGACCATCTATAAGGAATGTCAGAAACAGATCTCAAACAGAAAGGAAGTTGGGGTCCCAGTGATTCCTTCCACTTTTAGAACCCAGGAATCCACACACATTGTACAGCGGTAGGGCCCTTGGGCACTCCTGCATGCACCCAGATGCCCCTCCGTGCTGCCCACCATTTCTCTCAGCTTCCACCCATGTCAGTACTGGAATCCAGCTCTGAGCTGACACGGGGTATGGGAGGAACTCATGTAGCAAGATGAATTCATGTAAATCTAATTCTTGCCGTTTTGTTTTGCTCTCTTTACTCTAGATTTTTCTAAAGAAAGAAAGGGTATTCTTCTCCCTTCCCTCCCTTATATAACATAGCATAGTATTAGAACTCAATCAGGGCACTTCCCTCAATTCACTTTAAAGTATCTCTGTGCTACTTGTAATATCTGGTGCAGTGTAAACACTATGCAAGTAGTTGTTGTGCTGTATTGTTTAGGCCCTAATGACAATCTGTATCTGTTTAATACACATGAATTCAGCGTTCCCCAATTGTTTTCCACCTGTTGTTGGTTGAATTGATAGACATGGAACCCACAGGTACAGGGGATCAACTGTACCTGATTTGTTATTTCTGTTTTTTGTTTGTTTGTTTTTGGTACTGGGAATCGAACTCATGACCCCGCACTTGCTAGGCAGGCACTTATGCACTGAGCTAAATCCTGGCCTGCACTTGATTTGAATCTAACACAAAAGTGTCTCCCACCTTCCTTCCTAACTCACTACCTTGTCTGACCACAACAGCAAGCACTGTGGTGGGCCATGTCTGCCTCTTTTAGAGAAATATCTCGTAAGCAGGGCATGGTGGGGCTCGTCTGTAATCCTAGTGCTCTGGGAGGCTGAGGCAACAGGATTGCTCAGCCTGGGAAATTTAGCAATTTAGAAGACGCTGTCTCAAAATAAAAAATGAAGATAAAGAAAATGAAGGGCTGAGGTGAAGCTTATTGCAAAGGGCTTGGGTTTAATTCCTAGCATTGTGAAGTGCCTGAGACTCATTATAGTAACCATATACCTTTCTGTCATCACTTTAATAAAGTGGGGAAGTACAATAAAAATCAAAAGTCAGTGGCAAGAGTAGAAGGGAACCTGCATCTTTGATACTGAACCTAACACGAGCCAGAGGACAGGGTGGGCTGCACGTCTCTGCCTGCACCATCCTAAATGGACCTGAGCAACATTTCCTTTCCTTGGGCTCCTGGAGGCCTTGATTTCCTTAAAGTCACAGTCTTTTGGTCTGAATCCTTGATGTGTTAATGGATTGTTTTTGTTTGAAGTTACAGTTTGGGAAGTTGCCTCCCCTGGAAAAAAATAAGTGTCTGCACCTGGGGTGAATACAGATCTTAAGACAAGGCCC
The DNA here is from genome assembly GCA_004027295.1 of Dolichotis patagonum. Lineage (NCBI taxonomy): Eukaryota > Metazoa > Chordata > Mammalia > Rodentia > Caviidae > Dolichotis > Dolichotis patagonum. Next base: position 114,509 of record PVJX010003054.1, read on the forward strand.
CTCTATTTCTGAGAATATTACCAAGAGCACAGTAATATTTTTATGCTGTTCTAAGGGAAAGCTATTGTCTTAGTTACTTTTTACTCAGGTATTTACAAAATACCTGATGCCCAAAGTTGGGACAGGAAAGGTTTATTTCTTACAGTTTTTGGAGGTTTCAGTCCATACTCAGTTGGCTCCATGGCGGGGCCACAGTTCATGGTGGCTGCAAACAGCAAGTGGAAACCGGCAAGAGAGAGACACACCTTCTTCCTGCCACTACATCACATACTGGCTCTACCCGCTAGGAGGGTGTAGCACTGACACCACCAATCCAAGCACTAGACAATGAACCAATCACAAATGCACAATGCAAATACATGAGGCCTGGGGGCCACCACCACAAAGCACGACAACTATTATCCCCTCTCTCATTTTCGGGTTTTTTTTTTAATAATTTTATTTAAAGAGGAAAAAAACAAAGCAAAATAAAACAGAATAAAGGGTAGCAACCATACAGTATTCCAAGGAAAAAAGGAAAAGTACAACAATAAAACCTAAGAAATTATTACTTGACTAATTACATACTGACTTCTTGGAAATAGTTGTTCAAATTGCAAAGTTAAAGCATGTAAAGTAGACATTCAAACAGTGAGACTGTTAACAGTTCTGCTCCACCATCTGACAAAAACAACAATATGGTCATCCATCTTACCCACTCAAATATACATGCAATTATATCAATAGGGTAAAATTAAATACAACAAAACAAAGCAAAGCGGATCACAAGAAAGCAATGTAAGACATAAATTTCAAAGCTAGACAATTGGAGATATTCACTCTCTATCATATTGACTTTTGTTTTCTTCCAAATAGTT
>PVJX010003055.1:0-115344 GCA_004027295.1 Dolichotis patagonum
AGCGGGCCCTGGGAGAGAGACCATCATGATGCGGGCCTGGTAATATGGCTCCGTGCGGATCCCAGCTGATCGACCTCGGAGCTGTCTGCTGGGTGTGTTTAGTCTGCTGGTGCTTTTAGTACAACTGTGGCTGCTTCCTAATGGGGTCTGTTTCTCTGTTTCACCATTACCCGGATGCAGGTAATGCTCTCGGGTAGGAAAGAGCCTTTTTACCTCAGAAGTTGTGTCTTGTAAGGCATCCCTAGTTTGGGAAGGAAACCAGGAGGAGGTGAGGCGAACTCACCACCAATCTTTGGTCAGGCAGTCTAAAGAGAGCCAGGAGTTTAAAGAGCATTTGAAGGAATTAGCTTTCTTTTCTGAAGGGCGATGACTATCAGAAAATAAGCTACATGTTCATTTTTGTCTTTTTTATCAGCCTTTTTTGCTTTAAGGAACTATGACTGACAGAATAACAAAACCCTCCTCCCAAAGTCCTGGTAGGAGGAGCACGATCAGTCTGAGGAATCCCTGTGAGACAGGAATTACCCTCAGTACAGGGGATGGAACCTGAGAAGTAAAACAGCACTGTCTGTGCAGCCTGCCCCACAACGGCAGAGGATCTTCCTAACTCCCCCACCGCCCAGACCTGACACACAGCGAGGACAAGAGGCGGGACAAGAAGCAGAGCAGGGTGCGGTGCACCGTCCGCCTGCGGGAGGAGGAGTAGGTGCCCGCCAGCCGCTGTAGGTGGACTGGCCGAAGGGAGAGAGGTGGACCCTTACAGGGACGCGCCAGCATCTGGCTCTGAGATGGTTCTCAAGTCATCTGCTTTCTTCCTTGCAGGCTGGTGACTTGTTTCTACCACAAAATCCCATATGTCCAGTCCCCACTGACCTCGTTTCCTTGACTGTCATTGCATGTCTGGCTGAAACTGTTCATGTGCGGAGGTAACACATGCAGATGCCTCCGTGCGGCTGTCTCCGACTTGCCGCATGACCACAGTGGAGCCACAGACCTCTCTGCACCTCTCTGGTTATTTCTAGGGGCACAGTGTAGAGTGGGGCTTCTCGGGGAGCTCTGGGGGAAATGCATTTTTCTATCTCATGAAAAAGCAGGATAGGCAAGGAATGTCGAAGGGTGTTTTGAGAAGAGGGGGAAACAGAAGCGTCAGGAGAGGCAGCTGACTGCACTCAGCCATCCTGCTGTTTAGCTATAAGCGCAGAGCAACGCGGCCTTGGGCTAAGAGGCTGCTGTCCTGACTCAGGCCGAGCCCCACCCAGAGCCCCAGTCAAGAGGCTCAGCTCCCTTTTCTCACCCCTCTGTGTCCCATCCCTTCCCACCCCACACCCTGGACCTTTTGCTTCTGTTTAATGATGAAGCAAAACATCCTTTAGAACTTTTAGAAAAGTGGGAATAAGCCCCAAAAAGACACTGGGAAATGAAATGACATCTAGGTGGTCCGTGCTTCCGCCAAAGCTGCACTGCCACGCTGGGTGAGGTGGGGTGTCACCTGCGGGCACAGCCTGCATTTGCTGTGCAATCCACAAACCCCGAGTCCTCGGCTTCTGCTTCTCCCTCCCCGAGTCCTGGGTGGAGGCAGGCTTAACCCTGGGCACGGTCAGAGTAGCAGTGACTTCCTCGTGAAGGGATTTCAGCTGTGCTCTAGTGTCTTTTCTAGACAAAAGGAAATTATGGGAGAATATCAGGGAGAGTGCACTGATCCAGCTAGAAGGAGACGGTGAAATGGAGCTGGGGGGTCCACGTGGGGGCCAGGGGAAGATGCTTGAGAGACATCCGACTCAGGGGGACCCTTTTAAGCAACCAGAAAGAGCAAGATGCCTTCCCACTGGGAGAGCAGAGCGATTTTGTAAGCGCAGGGCTCTGACAGGGAAGTTGGGCTCCTGCATCTGTCTCTGCCCCATCCCCTCAGGTTTCCCATTTCCTAGGGAGAAGGTGTGTTGTGTCCCAAGGGCACACACCAGCCTGCCAGCTGACAGCCACATCCTCTTGGTGCCCTTCGGAGAGGAATCCTGCAGGGGACGCTCAGGACAGCAGGGGTGACCTCAATGAGCAAACCTATGGGTGGGTGCTGTTTGCCAGACACAGGCTGTGGTCTCCATGCCTGCACTCCCGGAACACAGCTTTCTCCTCCCCAGGAGCTCACAGAACATAGCTCCACATCAACGCCGTCTCACAGAGAAGCTGGACACGCAGGACCGCAGTGGCTGGTCTGCGGTGGCTGGTCTGCGGTGGCTGGTCTGCGGTGGGCCAGGCTGTGGGTGGCCCTCGGGGCTTGAGTCCCTGTGCTGTGCTGAGCCCAGACAGAGAGGAAGTGGTCTGACAGGATGTTGTCACAAAGCCGTGTGACAGGCTTCCACCCGAGGGACAGGCTAAATCCCGGGCCACACTCGCTTCCTATCAGCACGTGGAAGGCAGTAAGCGGTCCAGTACAAAAGCTTGGTAATGAGAAGGGTGCGATCTATGGGACCACACAGATCTGGCTGGGAACCTCCCGTGTTCCTGGGGGAGCGATTTAATGTGAGATGCGGGCTACTTCCCTCCTATATAAAATGGGGCTCCCGTGTCCTCCCCAGACTTTGTCACCGTTGGAAATGACAACAATGAAACCTGCTCAGTGCAGTGCCTGGTGACAGAAGCAGAGCGCCCAATTTCTGAGCGCTCTTTTGAGTGTCCCCTTGTTAGAAGACCCAGGGAGCGAGCGCCAGGCTTCGGGACAGTCCTTATGGGTCCCCCAGAGGCTGTTCATGCGAGGGGAAAGGCGGCCAGGCTGGCCGCAGGCATCTCTGTCCCTGAGCCACCCCCCTGCTGCACTGGGCAGACCCTGCTGCCTCCCACCCAGACACAGGACAGCAGGCGTGGAAAGCTTGTGTTCAGAGGCGCTCTGGGGGCTGTGCGCACACAGGCATCGTGATGGCCCCCTCCAGGAAGCTAGAAGCCTTGCTGGCCTGGTCAGAGCGCCTCCTGGTGATCGCCAGGCGCTGCTCCCTCCAGCAGTCGCCTCTGTCTCGCTGCCTGGACCCTGGATGAGACTGAGTGCCAAGGAGGGGCCAGCTTCTCTCAGGACTTCTTTGGGCCTCTCCCTGCTGTAGAGCCCAGTGTCCACTCGGTGAGCTCTGCCCAAGTGCCCGCCCCAGGCTTGGTGGCACCCGAGTCTCTCCTGAAGCCCTAATATCCACGACAGACCAGGATCCGCTCCGTGGTTGTGAGGTGGAACTTGGCCCTCTGACACTGTCTTGGTTGGCACCGAAATCTCGTGCCCCCTTCAGGAATCGCACCCCAGGATTCCCGGCAGGGAGGAAGTCAGGACGAGCCATCCAGAGGGAGCCCAGGGGCGCTACGGAGTGGATTCAGGATGGCAGGGCTTTTCCCCAGTGGCTCTTCCAGAGAGAATAAAAGAGACATACACAAGTGTCCCCGCTCCACTTGCTTGGGCATATTACTGGGAGCCATCATTACAAAAAGAAAAATCCAAACCCAGAAAACAGAAAACAGCAAGGGAGAACAGGGGTGGAAACATCTCTGGTGGTTCCATCAGGAGGGCTCAGGCTGCTCGTGGCTACGCTGTGGTGCATGGCTCCTTCTGCTCTCTACCTCAAGGAGACTCACCCACCACGGCTATGCGTTCTGTTCCTTGGACATCACAGTGGCCCAAACAATCCCGCACCCTCTGCAGCTTCAGGCAAGGTGGTGACGGCAGGAAGGGCAGGAAGGGCAGGAAGGGCACGCAAAAGGCCGGACCCTCCGCCTGCCCGCCTGTGAGGCCTGGGTAAAACATTTACTGGAAATTCCTGAAGAAGTCACGCATGCTGCTTCTTCCCAGAAGGCTCACCAGTGTCACACAGGAACAAATCCCCTCCCTTCCCCCAACAAAGCTACTGTCCTCCAGCCAGCCAACCTTCCAAACAGCACAGATTTAAAAATCTTGCAATTTTATTTGCATATAAAGGCCGCTAGATATAGAATATCACAATAAATTTAGAGAAACAACTGCTTTCCTAAATTTCAAGATAACATAAAATAGAATAAAGCCCCAACGACATTTACAATGAGAAAACAGAAATGACTATTAGCGACAATATTCTGTGCTAGCGGAGATTGCATTGACACACAGTGCAAAATGGGAGGGGCGGGAGGTAAGAAGACAACCGGGGTATTTAAATAGAAAGGACAACTAAGCCTTATTCTGTTAGCTTCCATCGCATCCATTACGTCTATACACGCTTGTCACTGTACCTAGGTTGAGCTCAGGCTCTTTCAGAGCCTGAGTTCTTCGGAGAAAACATAGCAGTTCTTTGGGACTTCGATGCGCTTCTCCACGGCATCCCCCTGGACTGCTCTTGGCAATATAAACTCCTAACTTAGTCATAATACACAAAAAATACTTATATATACACACCCATGGTGAACAGGAGTCTGCACGCTCATTTTTTTAAAAAAAACTGCATGAAATACTTGCTCTCAACAGATTCCGTCTCCATATTTTTTAAAGCTAAAATAATTTAAAAGCAACACACAGACAAGGAGATCTTGTGTAACCACGATGTGGAGCTCACGAGCCTCGTCATCCCGGGGGCAGGCTGTCGTCTTGGGGCGACACGGTCTTTCCCAGAGCCAAGGCGTGGGACAAGCTTCCCGTGCTTGCTTCTGCCACGAAGGTCGCCCTGCACTGGAGCCGTTACTGCAAAAAGGAAGGGTCACCAGGAAAACAACAACAACAACAACAATAACAACAACACATTAAAAATAAAATACTTCAAACAACACTCTTAACAGTTGTGCAAATCTGTGTGGTTTTTAAAACACTGCCTACCTCTTCCTTTTTGTTTCCTTTTTCTTCCAGCTTAAAGCATACTAAAATAAGACTTTTTTCACCTTTTTAAAAGAAAGCTTGGCTGTCCTTTGGCGAACACTTAACAATTTACAACGGCATGGCCTTGGAGGAAACAGAAGTCATCTTACAAATTTACAGTGCTCCTCTGGTTTCAAATGGATCCTCATTAAAAAAAAAAAAAAAAAAAACAGAAAAGAAAAGAAAAAAAGAAAAAGGAGAATAAAAGCACAACCTCTAGCATCTTTTTGTGTGTTTGTTTGTTCTGACAACTTACAAAAAGAACTCACAGAATTCGGAAATAAACGAGTAAGAGAATGTCAGTTTATACGGAGAAAAATGGCAGTTTGCAGAGCTTTCTCCGGGCTCCTGCTGGGCGTCCTGGGGGGCTCAGGAGCCCTGCGGGTTGGGGAGGTCGAAGATGATGGGCGGGTTGGTGGGCTGGAAGCTGACGGTGCACGTGGAGGCGTTGATGTAGGTTGTGTAGCCATCGGTCATGATGCCATAACCTGCGGGACACAGGGCACCGGTGCCTCAGGGTGACAGAGTCAAGTGACAGTGCAGTGCGCATGGTGGGGAGGTGGGGCTCCATGGCCCGTGCCCCTGGATCCCACCCCTCTCAGGAGCTGCCACATAGCTTCATTCTTTTTCTGTGAAAGGCAGAATTCTCCATGCCAACAAAGAGTGTTGTTTTTATTCACATTCTAACCTCATCAGGGTAGAAAGGCTGGGATTTCTTGACTGTGGAGAGTAAAGAAACATTTTCCCCTCTCTTTCTTGGTGGAAGCCTCTTTTCAAAGCTCTGTGCTAACTGTTGAGTTCCAGGGATGGAAAAACAACTAACTGCTTGGGGACAAACACAACTGAACTTGGAAAGGGCATAGGGCAGAGGTGCAGCAAAACCTCAGGGCCAGGGCGGCCCTGGGATGGGCCGAGGGAGGTGCTAGGTGCTGGGTTTCCCTGCGCAGGAAATCAGCTCCAAATCGGCTGCAGGAAAGTTAACCAGGCACCAGCGAACCTTGGATTTCGAGGCTGGCATGCTGAGATGTGCATTATCCTAAAGCACAGAGTGACCAACTGTCTGAGAGATGGCAGGAGCAGCGGAGAGGACCTGGGTTCCTACGCTTGCCTGGATACTGGTGATACTAAAGTGTCTCCCACAGGTTGTGTAGGGGGGTTGTAGCCCAGTGGGGGAACCTGAGGAAGCTTCCCTGGGTCTCTGGGCTCCTTCTGCAACCTGTAATATGCTCAGATGCGTGGGGTTCTGGGAACTTCACACATGGCCCTGGGTACCGTGTTTGTTCAGCCTGTGTCTCAGTTTGTAAGCCTCCTTTGGGATCAGGCCCTTACCCCACATAAAAATAGAGCCACAAGAAATAAAATAAGCACGACTTACAGAAATCACTGATAAGGGTTTTTTTTTTCATTTGCTAAAATTTCTCCAAGTAAGCCTGTGGAGAGCTTAATGAGGGTCAATGGAAAAATCTCTTCAGAAATGAAAAGAGGCATTTAAAATGTGCATGGTTTAGTTCTGGGTTCATAAAGTCTCGTTATCTCTCTCCATCAAGAGGCTGGTATTTGCCCTCTCGCTGCCCTCTTCAGCTGTCTTAAGTGAATAAAAGCAAGACAAGTTTATTTGAATACGATCTCCTCCCTTTTAAGCAAGTTTATTATTTTGGTGCTCTGGTGGAATTTCCCAATCGTCTGGCTAGTTGAAAGCTAATTGATGATTTAACTTTTTTTTTTAAAGGTGAAATGCAAACTCTAAGAAAAGCTGCAGGAATTCAAACCACTTTTCAAGATAATGGGCCCCCCAGAAATCCTGTTCAGATACAAAATCCCACATCTGCACCCCCACCCTCCTTATCTTACCATCCCTCTCCCATAGGGAGAAGTCCCCTCCCTCACAGCCCCTAGCCAGAGCCAGAGCAGGGGACAGCTTCCAGGTCACTGGCTACCCCTGGCTGTGAGCAAGCTGACTTTCCTCTGGCCTTGGTGGGTGGATTTTCAATGTGTTCTTCATTACCCAACCTTGCCCAGGAAGCCACTGGATTTGCGGGCTCTGTGAATAGACTGCATTTTGGCTTCATCACGCACGGAACCACACACACCTCAACCTGACTGCAGATTCATAGCCAGCTCCAGAAAGCATCTGTCAGCGGGCGCCGGGGAGACAGGGCGCGGCCCGCCAGAGCACAGCCACTGCCCACGCGGGTTCAGCTAGCGAAGCCAGCAACTTGGCAGCCCCCAGGCTTGCAGAAAGAGGATTCTGTGCGTCTGCTTTGAAAAGGCAGAGAAAAACCCAGAGCTCTGAAGCTCCTGTGACCCTGACTCAATTTACCTAGAATGGCCGAGAACAGTAACTGGGCCAGCTCCCGTGTAGAGGAGATTTAATTATTCTGTGTAACTCAGCTCGAGCCGTGCTGGTGGCTTCTGAGAGGTCTGCTGTGGTTTCTGAGGTTGTGAGGGAACATCGGCCTGCGAGTGCCCTTCCACGTCTGCTAGTCTGCTGCACGTCTCGAACTGCAGGACTTCCAGAGGGATGTTCAGAGAACATCTTGTCCTCCTAGGTCTGCGTGTGCTCCAAGTGGAACACAATATTATAGGTAGGAAGGGACTCTCAAGGATTTAAGTAGCTTCTAATACCGGGGTATTTCCTTTAACTCCATCAAAGAGAACATCTGTCCTTATGCACCTCAGGGTTGCCCTGTACCAGCAATTAGCACGTAGTTTTCATTAGAGCCTGAGATTCCAGAAGGAGCCTGGGGGAGTCTGGGGTCTGCAGGAGGTGGGCCGGGCCTGCCTCCTGCTCTGATTAAGAGAGCACCGTACAATATCAGCTTTAGATGCTGAGTTTTCTTCTAAGATCTCAGCTCCTGAAAGGGTTTCATTGATAATCAAGTGTGAGAATGACCAGGCTGGTCCATTCCCGGACAGCTAAGGTCTCCCCTCATGGAAGGGAATCACAGGCCACCCCACCACCCATGGCCCGCCCCTTCCTTCTGTCCTTACCTTCATGAATCCCACCGAACACGTGCAGCTTGGGCCGGACCCGCCTTTGCACGGTGTTGAGCAGCTCCACGCAGCCCACCCTCTGGAGCTCCTTGGGCACCCAGTCCCGGAAACCTGCGGGCAGAGCCAACGGACAGCCTTCATCCTCCGCCACCGGCTAGCAGCAAGCCGAGACTCACGGTGGGATTGTGACATTATCTGTGAGCCCAGCCTCGCCAGTAAGGGGCTCAATCAATGGCTTTTAGGAGACTTTTTACTTGTCACTTTGTCTCTTGCAGACTCTTGAATTATTTTTTCTTTTGGTTTTCATTTTTTCCCCTTCCAGTTAATTAACATTTTTTTCTGTAAGGACTTTGATTTATCCAACCACAGCTTTCAAATCTTCTCCACGGACTCAACGACACGTACAGTGTTCCTGGCAGCCTTGTCATAACTCTTGCTCCCTCAAGCCACTCACTTTCTCCCCTGAGGAGACCTTTCCTGCACTTTCTCACAGCAGTGTGTGCAGAGGTAGTGCAAAGGAGGAGCCCAGGGGTGAGGCTGCCCGTGCTCTGGCCATGGCGCAGGGCACTCTCCGTAGAGACAACAGCTCCTCAGCCCTGGCAGCTCCCACAGCCCAAAGCTCTGCACGGAAGGTGCTTCCCTATCCCCCCCTGCAGAAATGGGCAACAATATGACCTCGTGGTGGCATCCAGTGAGCTGGAGCTAATTGACTACTTTTAAAGTAAAAGCCACTTAGTATTACGCTTAATGCAGAGAATCCATAAAACCTGACATCCGTTATGGCCAGAGTCAGCTCTCTAGATGATTACGGTCTGCAGTGAAATCCATACACCTCAGCGTCCAGGCTAAGGACGCAGGTGGGAGGAGAGGCCAGCTCATCGCCCTCTGTGGGGTCCGGTCCACACTGCTCTGCTGTTTAGGAATGGCCAGGCGGAAAGGGACAGGGTCCTGCTTTGCTTGGCCAACTGCAGGTGTGAAGATTTAGTGTCTCCATGAGGACACTGGCCAGGGTCCTGGGACAGACCAGAGAGGCTGGGGGGAACTCTGGATGAAAAGACAGGCCCAGCAAACATTAAACAACACTTTTTAATAAAGGAGAGGGGATCCCCAGATCCACAGTGATTGGTGTATTACCTCATAGATGTGTTTTGCTGAAGGTGGGAAGACACCCCACTTCCTACCTATGCACCTGAGAAAGCATTTTGGCAGAACCTTAAAGGTAAAGTCCCAGGGCACTGTGGCCTCCCCCAGAGTGGGGTACACTCAAGACCAGCCCCCTGCCCTCTTGCCCTCTACAGCACTTTCATCAGAGCATGCATTAAGGCTCAGCTGTACAAGAGCTCTGCCTGATGTCTCCTGTGGAGACTGCTGGCTGCAGGCCTCACTCCCTGACAGGCAGAGCCTGGTCCACTCCATGGCTTCAGCAAGGACGCTAGCCTCCTTGGTTAGGGACCCTGGGATGCCGGAATTCTTCAGCATCTAGTGTCTAGATTATCACTGCCACTTGCTTAGGTACCAAAATGAATGACTTAGTAAAATTTGCCAATTTACCGTCCTTTTCAAAGTTACGCTGCAAATCACACCCCAGTCATGTACAGGCACCTGTGCCAAAGATACCAAATCCTTTATGAGAAACAAAAGAAACCATGCCCATGCTCTACAAGACCGTCCAGGTGAAAGGACAGGACTGCCTAGCAAGGCCTCCCCACAGGGGCCCTCACTCAGTAACTCCCACTGAGCAGACCCCTTGGAAACATGGGGTGGGGGTGACATCTGGGGTAGGGACGTAAGCACAAGGACAGTGACTCTGTCTGTAACATCTCTGCATCTGCACTGGCTCTTCCTCCCTGGCTGCCCCGCCACTGGCATGCTACACTGAGACCTGCACCCTGCTCCTCCTGCCACCGTTTCTTAGCCAAACCTGCAGGATTTCCTTGTGGAGAAAGGGATGCAGGACCAGGTGGCTCAGAGGAGTAAGGTGGCTATGAAGGTCACCTTGGCATTCGGGATGAGCATTAGGAGCTTCAGTTTTCAGGCTGGTAGAGGAGAAATGACACAAGGGTGCCAACCTCAAACCAAGAAGCACCGTAAAAGTCATCTCTATTTGTATTGAGTGATCCTCTCCCACAACCAAAATACGCAGCAAACTCTGCAGAGTACATGCTCAGAAATGCACAGCGAGGGTAATTTCATGGTACATATTTTTTAGATAATCTTTTAAAAAGAGAAAGTTTGCTACTGCAAGTAGGAATTTCTGAGCACCTCTGAGCCCCGCAGGAGGGTCCAGCACAGCAGGAACCTCAAGGGGGTGGTTGGTTCTGAGGCTAAACCAAACCAGTAAGAAGCTCGAGGAATCACAGAAAGAAACGCCAGTAATGGAGGTCAGGAGCGCGGGAGGCTTGGGCACACAGCTGATGGGAACCTGGTGACGCCCGTACTGGGGCGCAGCCTCTGAGGGAGCGCTCACCGTGAGTCCTCTTCAGTTTAAACAAGAAAGGTTCTTTCTCACATAATCAGCTCAGATGTCCAACTTTAAAGACCCCCAGGTCCCAGCATTATGTGGACCAGGGAAATGAGCTCCTCTCCCTGCCATTTGAAGCCTTGCGGTAGGAAGGGACAGTCCTCTCGCCCACCCCGCCCCCTCGCTCGGAAGGGAATCTAGTTCTTAAAATAAATTATCAAGCTCAAAGGGCTGTGTTGCTCCAGACTCATTTGATTTTTCCCTGACTCGACTAAATCAAAAAATTTAATTTCACGAACACCTGTAAGTCTGGCAGAACTGCTGAGTTTAATTATCGCACCGGATTTCTTTAAAGGCACTGACTTCTCCTTTTGTGCTGGAGGAAAATGGCTCTGTCCCTGGCACGTTATCCATTAAGCCTGAGGAGCAGTCACGCCGCAGGGCAGAGCACAGCCCGGGCTCCACTTACCTAGCGGAGGTCCGTGTGTCATGAGGATGTCGATGCCCTCAGGGACGAGGTTCCACTTGTCCAGCAGGGACTGGCCTCGGGGTAGGTTAAAGCCCCATCCGTTAAACCACGGGGTCCTTTGGGGGAGACAATGCACAGGGTGTCAGGCCAGCGGCTGCCTTTACGCCCCTCCACTCCCGTCTCTCTCTTCTCTCTTCTGGATGGTTGGCCCGAGAGCAGCGTGCCTTCTGCCCATTGCTTGAAAACCAATCCATCTGAAAGCAAGTGTGGAGCTACCACTGTCCCTCTAGGAGGAAGACCTTCCCGGTGGGCCTCCATCAAAATCTCCACAATGCTTATTGTTTCTCCAAACCTCGGTGCTTGCTAAGATACCCAGCCCTGATCTGAAGCCCTTCCAACCTTCTCGGGTTTATCTCCCTCCTCCCTATCATTCCGAGAGTGCTTCCCCAGAAAAGAAGAGGCTCACGAAAGTCTCCCAAGCCATGGACAAAGGGCTCAAGGCGGGATCTCCATCACCGAGAAGTTCTGAATGCTCTGGACTGAGACTGCTGAAAAGCCATGGGGGCCTGAGAGGCAGAACGGCCCATGGTGAGTGGAATGCAAGGGAGGACCTGTCTTCCTTCCACCAAAGGAAAGAGCCGGGCGGGGCCCCGGTCACCTTGGAATCCATTCTTTAGGCAGTGACAGGAGAATTTCACAGGGGCGAATGCCCTAGAGTGAGTTTCAGAGATGGATGCTACACATATGAAGGAATCTGGAGGGGTTGTATGCCTCTATCTAATGAGTGCTTCTAATTGCAGCTGAAAGGTCCCATTTATAAATATACTCTTTATGGAGATGATTTTCCCCCTACAAACACCACGCGCTAAATCAGATTAGTTTAAAGCATTTCCTGGTATTGTCCCATTCCAAAAACACTAGACGTGGCCATTCCTCTTTGAAACTGGATCTTGCTTTGTAGGGAAATTCCAATTTCCATGCACATTCTAAAAAGACACATTGATCTATTCTGTGGTTAAGCCCAACTTCCCTTTCAGTGTCGACTCCCCTTCTGAAAGGCACCTCTGAGACTGCCAGTGGGCGCTCACCCAGTGAGGGGCACTCTTGTGTAAAGACAACCACCAGCCCCAATCAGTGGGGTTCACTCAAGAATTTAAGCTCAGAAATAGTGACAGAGCAGTACTGGTTTGGTGACAGAGCACAGAGGTGGGAGATGGCTGTGGAAAACCATGGAAAGATCCACATCACAGGTGACAGCCCCATTTCCCTGTGCGGAGGTGGGGACAAGTCCCAGAAGGAAGATACCACATAGCCCCAGCTAGAAAAACAAACAAGAAAGTGTATGACCTCCTTCCTGGTCACTCTCAACCCTTTGCCATCCCCTGGAAGTCTACTGGCATGAGCAGGGATAATATGATACAAATTAACAGGACAGCAGAGCAGCCTGGCGGAGGGCAGCTGCTCGCATCATGGAGGCCAGGAAGCAGCAAGGGAAGGGTGGAGATGGAGGCTTCCAGGCCATGACCCCGCCCACGGCTTCTCTGAACTGGACCCCACCTCCTAGCAGCACATTTTGCTCCAAACTCATCAGTTCAACCCACCCTGGGTACAGGGCCCATCACCTCCCCAAAGCTCTAACATACGTGCATGAAGTTTCATGGGGACATCTAGACAGAGACCATAACAGCCACCATGCCATTTCTGTTCCCATACACTACCTGAATTCATTTAGTGCTCGCCCTGGGTGAACCTCTTCTGGACTTTTCCAAGTCTGCCTGTCTTGCGGCTCAAACAATCTACCAGCTTCGTAGTTCTCAAGTGCAGCAGGGTCATGGTGGAGTGGCCACTGGCTGCTTCTGTGGGACAAGATCTTTCCTCCTTTTGGTGATGGCACCTGAGCTGCCTTTGGCGTAAGGCTGTCTTCACTGCGCCTGGATGAAGTCAGTACTGAATCTCCCTCCCAGTGACCGGTGTAGGGATGGACACACAACCCACACTGGCCCTCAGGACTGCGGAGCCACCAGGGAAAGCGGCTGGGGCTTCCTCACCCCAGGGAAGACCCTGGGTCTCAGGACCTGTCTGGGTTTTGGAACTGCTGGGGCTGCCTTAGCCAGCATGCAGACAGTCCCTGCTGAGAACCAAACCACCACAAAGACACCGGGCAAGGAAGAGAGGCTGGGATGGCTCTGTCGGGTGCTGGATCTAGCCAATAAAATCCTCTCCTGTTCATAGCTTAAGTTCTGTTTCTTGCCCCTGCCGAATCCTGCTATTTACACTTACTGCATATAGTGTAAAACTGACTTGTGTGCTCCCCAGACCCTCACAGAGGTCCACATGGCTCCCCAGAACTCATGCCTGTATTTTTTTTTTTTTAGAATGCAATACACATTTATTTCCATTCATGACAACAAAAATTAGGAAAAAAGGAAGTAGGTCTTCAGGCAAATGAAAATGATCAACTCTATTAAAGAGCCAACTTTGAGGACGATGACAATGGGAAGACTTGCTGTGTTGCCCAAGTTTAAGCGGCTTTACCAGATGCCCCAGCAGGATTTTCAGCTAGTCTTCTCTGCTGCTTATATTCTTCTAATCTCCTCAGGTCAGAAATTTGCCATTCCAGAAATCTTTTTTGCCATTTCTGTTTAGCCTGTATGTCCCTAACAAATTTTATAAGACGAATTTCACGAGCCCGAGAAGCCAAAGGGAACTGAGGTCGTTTAAGCATGGAGTTCAAGCCCCTCCAACAGCAAGAGTATGCGGGAGCACTCAGGGGGACCTGACGCACCCACTGCAGGGCCCTCAGAAGAAGGTGGAGGAAAGAGGTGAGAGAGGCAGGGTGAGAAGGCTTAATCTGCTGTCATTTTTAGGACAGGGGGTTGGACCATGAGCCAAGGAGTGTAGGCAACCCCCGGAGGCCACAAGGCACTCTCCTGAGTGCCTCTGGAGAGGAAGGCAGTCCTGCCTGCATCCTCCTGGGCTTCACCCTGGCGAGAGCTGCGTCAGACTTCTGACCAGCAGCACCTCTTTAAGCCTGTGTGTGCTTGGTGACGCTGCTGAATTTGTGTCAATGTGTCAGGTGCAAGGCAGAGCCCAGTCCAGCGCTGCCGAGTTGCAGCAGGGACAGTCAGTGGCACTGGGCTTGGGAGCACACGGCATGAGCCCAGTGATCGTGGCTACCACCTGGGCCGGCACTGCAGAGCCTGACAGCTGTGGGGGCTCGGGAACTCCCCTGCGAGGGTCGCCTGGCACCCCAGGCTTGGGAGAAAGCAGGGAGAACTTTTCCAGCAAGGTCCACGCCTCGCTCTCTCGTCCTCCAGTGCTTCCCGCCTCTGGGTTCTCAGACATCCTCATCAGAGTCTAAAGTAGAGCTTTCCGAGTCTGGGACGCCCATCCATCTTCATCTTATAGTGGCCCCTTCCCAAGACCCGCCTTCAAGTAAAAACAGCAGAAAAACAACCTCAGAGCCCAGAAAAAACTCAAGGAGCGTTTTGACAGGAGAGAGACAGAGAGAAAAATAAGCAAAAACATCTGTTTTCCTAAATTCTGAAGACAAGCCTCTGAGCCTATGGATCCTGTGTGGAAGGCGAAGCAGGGACTGCGTCCCCCACGCCCAGGCTGTCGGGGTGGTAAGGGGCTGCTGACGAGGGGCTGCTCTGTGTCCTGCGACACCCGAGTTTGCCAGAGCCAAAAAACAAGACTTGATCTTTTCAATCTTTCCAATTTTCCCTCATGGAATTTTCTTGTAGAAGCCCAGGCCTTATTTCCCCCGGAAATTCTTGGTTTTATAAGTGCTCGGTAAAAGATTAAAAGACAAACATTGTCTATAGATTTCATTTGGTGAATGTCAAGCTTGTGACAAAATCCAGAAGCTTCCAAGTTAAGGATGAAGCTGTAAAATGTCTTTATGAGCTGTGTTCCGACTCGGCCGTGCCGTTCTTGGGGGCGGTGTAGGTAAGTTACAGGGCGAGAAGTACTGATCCAGCGATCAAGTCCCCGGACACTGTCTGGCTTTCACACAGATGACTGAGTTTAATTCTGCACAGTGGTCCTGATGGACAGCCACTCTATCTAGATGAAACCTGAAATTGGTGATACTCAGGATCCTGCCCCTACTTCCAGGATCAGTGACGAGTGAAGATCTGAACCCAGATCCAAGTCTGTGTCCTTGTATTGCGCAATGCTCACAAAAGGCTTTGCAAATGCCAGCTTCTGTGGGTGCCACATGCAAGGCGGGGGAGAGCGGGGCAGCTCCGCACGGCCTCCAGGGCTGAGGAGTGTACCTGGCCGGCAGCGACTGAGGGGCCCACAGCAACGCAAAGCGTCCTGTGGACTTCCCAGCCCTATGTAGCCTCCAGATGAACATTTCCACAGGACAGCAGCCAGGCAAGGAGAAAAGCAGCCCGAGTGTGCATGTGGAATTAGCCCAGCCTCGGACATGGAGATGAGAGATTCAGGTATTAATTCTCCACTGGCCTCAATGCACCAGTTCCCTGAGACCTCACAGTCCTGGGCCAGTTTCCTCCCTGGAGCTGTAGTGAGTGGGTGGACTCCCAGGGTCTTGAGATCGCTCTGGAGTTGTGGAAGTCCTGGCAGGAGCACCTCATGGGAAACAGACAAGGGCAGGGGTGCTTGGCTAGGGCGAGATCTGGGACCCGAGCTGTGGCGCCCTTCCTTCCTCACCGACCTCTGAGCCCTGCAGGCCAAGCCTGATCTTTCCAGAAGCTGAAAATCCCACTCCTTATCTTTCCATGCTGGGGGAGTGGGTGCCCGGGTGAGGCACCCAGGTTGTGCAGAGCAGGGCAGGCCTGGCTTGACCTCCATGGAGACTGTTCAGTACCTTTCAGTTGCAACCTGAAACAGGAAAACCCGGCCCAGCGCCCACCAGGGGCTCCTGGAAAATGTGTGCACAGCCAACCTCTGCAGCCCACAGTGGGTTTTGTTCTGCAGCCACAGGGGTGCAGGGGCAGGAGAAGGGGGAGGAGCCCAGGGAACAATGGCCATCACTGGGCCGAAGACTTCGTAATTAGCTGTGACTAACAAACACCACATGGGAACCAACTTGTAAGAAAAGGCAGCACAAAGCACCTCATCGCCATGGGCCAGTGTGAGCCCCTCTCCTCCCAGGGAAGGATCAGAAAACCTTGCGAGGAAGGAAGGGCGGGAGAGCAGCAGCTTCTCGGCCTGCAGCCCTGCAGACCCCGGCTGCTTCCAAGGCAGCAGCTCTCTTGCTCTTGAACTTCCAGCCCCTCGGGCTGGGGCTCAGCACAGGGCGCGGGGTTCACACAGGTAGAACTTCACACACTGTCCACACAGGGTGGGCTTTCTCAGTGCAGCCACTGCGAAGCCCTTGTGTGTTTACCATACACTGTGCATGGTGCAGGCAGGAGCCATGGGGACAGAAACCCCGAAACCCCGGGCAGCCTGGGCAGGCAGGCAGCTGTTTACCCCCACACAAACTCCGCAGGCTGAGCTGGCCTGGGGAAACCCTGCAGGACTTGTGAATGGGGAGCTGGTGTGCATGTGCTAGAGTATCTCCCTGTGTGTGTGAAGAGGTTACTGTGTACACAACAGCTGGCAGGGAGAGCTGATGTGCAGCCTTTGATCTATAAATGACACATGCTAGCCTCGTGCACCGACACGCCCGCGCATGTGTGTACACGCATGTACGCATGCAGAGCAGTTCAGGTTATGTCTTGTTTCTGGGATTTTTCAAGTAGGGGCTCATCAAATCCTAGACCCTACTGCTGCACACTTTAGAAGCCTTCAGGGGCCAGGCCAGGGCTCCTAGGCAGCCAGACAGAGGCGGAGAGCTCCTTCAAAGGCCCTTCCTCAGTTTCCGAGGGTTTTCGGAAGCAGCAGAAGGGAAAGGCGTCCGCTCTGCCCAAGAAGGTGAAGGCCCAGGGTGGAGCAGGGTGACTCTTCCACTCACACAGCTGCCCGGGACCCCAGCCCCCTCCACGCTGGCTGCCTGCACCCTTGTCCTGCCCGCCGCTCTTCTCTGGGACCTGGCCACAGGGTTGCTACACGAACCTTGGTACCAGAGATGCTGTCCCCACAGCCCGTCACACCCTGGCTGGCCGGGAAGCACAACAGTCCAGGCAGGACCTGGAAGCCTGCTCCGGGCTCAGGAGCTGGCCACAGAGCGCCCAGCCTCCCGGGGACTGTGCAGGTGGCTGCTGTCCTAACTCGGGCCCCCAAAAGTAAAGAAAATGGGGAGGACAGGTTGCTGGACTGGATTTTGTCTCCTCTCACAGCGACCTCTCAAGAACCATGTGCATAACTAGGGTCGATGAGCTCTCTGCCCCCAAGGACAGGAGAGTGCAGTATTTCATTGTGCTCGGCTCAGAGTAGGTTCTGTTTTGTGGGTGTCACGTTTATGCCTCGAATGTCAGTTTCTCCGGAAAATTACCTCATATTCTGGGGCACCAAGGGAACAGCACTGGGAGGGTTTCGTTACTCTGCTAAGAAGCCTGCTGTCTAAAAACCAGACCCCCAGAGAATAAATGGTAAGTGGACAATAAAGTCCTATGTGGCCACTAACCGTAAAAGGGCAGGTCGGAATTCAGCGACTTCAGTCCCAGTAACTACTGTGTCCCTGCCCCTGGCCAGGAACGGGCACTTGAGTATTCATCAGCTGAACTCAGTTAGGAATGCAGGTTCAGTGGGGTCTGTAACCTCATCAGGAAGCGCAGGTTTCTCAGTGCGGGGGGAGGTCCGCAGCATTAGCTCTCAAATCGGTGTGCGCACAAGCACGCACAGGCTGCTTAGGAAAAGCAAACACAACAGTGTGTCCAACTGTTGTGCCGGGAAGGAGGATATGAGTGATGTTTCCTCTTCCCTCTATTATTTGTTAGGTTGGAAATAAAGAATATCATTTATGAGCTTTAGGATAATACACGTCGAGGACTTCGACTCTGCTCTCTGACTGGGCATTTCCCCTAGGGATGTGGAGAAGTCATTAGACTTGGGCATTGTGCTGAGGAAGCTGACACGAGGCCTGTCTTGCTTCTGTCTCTCCTCATCTCCATGTGGACCTAGGAAGGCGTCATGGGGCAAACTCAGTCAGTCACTGGTGAAGGCAGTCTGCGTTTGCCGAGCCTCTCCTTGGTGCCAGAGCCGCTCTTCCCCCTTCGGGGAATCTCAGTGTAAACACAACGCTTTCCTCATTCTTCATTTATTAGTTCAACAGGACCCCGAAAGGTGAGCAAGATAACAGAATTAGAAAAACGATGAACGATGAACGGAGAGAACTTCAGGAACTTGCTGCGGACCCCACACAGAGGTGGCACAAACAGCTTCGTCACAGGTTTGGCTTCCTCCCCGGCACAGGACCCTGGGCAAGGCCCTCCCTCCGGCTCAGTTTGCACATCTACAGAGTTGAGATAGTAACAGCGATCCCGCAGGCTTTGCTGTGAGGGAGAACCGTGGTGATGTATGCGATACCCTCGGCAGCGTCTGCCCTAACTTAGAGCTGCACGGTGGTTCTTCTGGCCATGGTAAACATTAAGGTCACCAGAAGTGTGAATGCAGCTGACCACTTAGCTTTGGTTTTCTAATTTAGCTTTTCCTCTTGCCAGGAAGTTTACCTTCTCGCCATTTCTCACACTTGGGAAGAGTCGAGGGGCTCCAGCATAGCAAGGGGACACTCAGGGAAGACACTGAAGGAGGCGGTGACTTATGAGTTAGAGGACGCGGTTCCTAACAACTCTGCTGGCTCACGGGATCTGTCACCTTGAGCAGTAACCTCTCTGAATTTCCGTCTCCTGAATGATGAGAGAAGGGGACAATAATCCCCATGAAACATGCAAGGCTGTCAAACAAACGCCTGGGTAAGCGGCTTGCAAATCAAAGCGAGCGCCTTCTGCTGAAACGTCTCCGATTCCTGGTCACTGCTTGTCCCATTGCCTGACGGCGCTGCCAAAAGGCTCAAAGGAATGGGACAAGTGACAACCAGGTCAGGTGCAAGCGAAGGTGCCGGACCCCAGGCATCCACCATTTGGGCTCCGAATGACTGGTCTCAGTCCAGACCCACGCAGGACAGGGAGGGAGCTCTGCCTGCCCCCACCCCACCCCACCCTGAGCAGGCTGCACCATCAGAGCAAGGGGGGAGCCCTGGACCTGGCTGCCGGTCAGAGGCAGAGCACGGGGACCCCGAGTCTCCCCGCTGGGGCCGGCCAGCTGTGGATTATTAACTGGCCTCAGCAAACGTCACAGGCTGCACCTCCCACTGCCAGGCTCAGGCGCTGTGCTCTGGGGAGAGGTAACACGCAGTGCCGGTGCTGGCCCAGGTCTGCTGGGATAACGAGAGAGTCGCAGGCAGGATCCTCTCCCTGGCTCTGCCCATTAAAGATTTACTGCGCCCTCAAGGCTTCGTTCCCAATTATATCTCCTCCCCCAGCCTTTTGTTTACTCCTCATTTGTGGAGTTTGTCACACTCTGCATTATGCCTGGTGTGTGTGTGTGTGTGTGTGTGTGTGTGTGTGTGTGTGGTGTGTTTCCACCTTATTCTAGCAAGCACTTGCCTCGGAGCCCTGCAGTGAGCCCGGGTTTCCCTCTCCCACGGTGTTGTGTGAGCTGGTTCTTCTCCGTGTCCTGCAAGAACTGGCAAAATGCCTGGCACCACAGAGATGCCAAGAACACAGCCCTGAAAATGAGACATACAGGAGGGTACAGCCAGGGCCCCGGGAGGGATCGGGATAATACATGTGCCGGAGGTCGGGATGGGCCGAGGCAGGTTATGGTTGGGCTTTTAAAAAAGCAAAGGCAGTTTACAAATAGTGGAAAAATATGTATCTACTCCAAAGGCCAGTGCTGCCCACCGTGATGGCCACTGTCATCTCTGGTCACCCGGTTGGTCTGAACTGAGCTGAACCACATATGTGAAAAACACACTAGATTCTGGATACTTCATACAAAGACTATAAAAACATCTCACTAATTTTTATATAAGATACATGTTCAAGTGATAGTATTTTACATTATGAGGGTTAATCACATATATTATTAAAACAAATTTTATGCTTTTACTTTTTAATATAGCTATGGCAATTTTTAAAACCACACGTGACTGACGTCAGATTTCTATTGGACGACGCTGCCCATAAAAATTCTTACACTCCAAGTCAGTGATTCCCACTTAAAAGGGATGCACCAACGGATAACCCAAAAGCACATAAAATGGTGTACACCGCATTATCCACTGTAAGAATTATTTATAAGAGCCAAGTATTGGAAACAATTACATCCTACACTCTGCACTAAAAGGAGCAGTTAAGAAAATTACCAGCACTGGAGTACCCAATAACATGTACATCACATACGCATTGATTATGAAGATGAGGCAGCAACACAGAAGCTTCTCAAGACATATGCTGCTTGGTCAGCCGGAGTTGATACCAACTTAGGTACTTAAAGGAACTAAATACTTGTATTGTTGGATTGATTATCTGACCTGGGGCCAGAGGTCTGAGCATCTCGGGAGGGTGACAGCATGCAGTAGAGCAGATGGGGGGCTTCCTTCTGTCTTGTCTTGGAAGGCCAACACTGCTCTCACTGTTTTGCTTTGCTCTGATTGGTTTGCTCTATCCAATACTCTGCTTTGATTGGTTTGTAGTGTTCTGTGTTTGGTTTGATTTCGCTATACCTGATTGAATGGACAACTACTGTGAAGATAACGAGACCTACTCTGGTACCTATTACTGTTATCCCCGAGTCCTGCTCTGAAGTTCTGTACCAATTTCACTGTATTGTCTCGGTTGGCTTTGTTCTCTCTGTTTTGTTGTATTTTTACTACCTTCAAAAAAAAAAAAAGACACATGTTGCTTGATAAATCTCAGCCCACTCTGGGCACAGTGGTACCAGCTGTAACCCTAGCACTCTGGGAGGCTGAGGCAGGAGGATCACAAATCCTAGCCTAGCTTGGGTGACTCAGTGGACAGAACCATCTCAACATAAAAAATAATGTAAAAAGGGCCGAGGAGATGGTTTAGGGACAAGCTCCAGGGTTCAACCTCCCATTCTGCAAAAATAAATATGCAAAGACACCAGCCCACAGCACACCCGCACCTAGGGTCTCAGTCCACACCCAGTGTGCACGTGGGTGTGTTCCTGCGTGCACCCACCATGCACGTGCCAGATTGTATCAAGGGGGAGGAGATTGCAGGTGAGGAGCCGCTGGGTGATGGAACCGTGAGTCCAATGGGAATCTGCAGGGGGCGAGGCGGCCACAAGATGGTCCCACCGGGGCCCTCCCGGGCGGAGACAAGGCTGGGGACGGGGAAGGGGAGGAGGCCAATCGTCCGCACTGAGGGCCAGGGATTTTCCTTGGAGCCCGAGCCTCCCTGGGCTTTTACTATACCCAGGCTGGTGTAATTCCACTTGCCCCAGCGGTTCCCTTTCTAGGTATCGTCCGGAAAGAGCGAAGGACGTGGCATCACAGCAGACCCACGTCACCCCAGCACAGCTCACTGTAGCTAAACCTGGGAAGCGGCCTCGGGCCACCAGCAGGTGGGTGGACAAAGAGGCCACGGCATCTACACCCAGTGGAGCGCTACTCTGCCATAAAGCAGGATGCACCCGAGTCACTGGGAGGAAAATGGATGCGCTTTGAAATCGCAGTGCTGAGTGAAATAAAACAGACCCACAAGCTTAAACATTGCAGGGTGTCTCTTATATGAGAAACCCAAAGTGTAAACAAATGAAAGAGCAAAACAAAAGACAGACGACGGGGAACAGGGAGACAGACCTTCTGTAAAAGAGAAGGGAACCGAGAGCTGGGGGAGGGGAGAAGGGAAGGGGGCGCAAAGTGAGCTAGGATGTGTCTTGTCCCTGCACCCCCACCCCGTGACGAATGGGATCACTATGGACTGAAGAAAAGAAAACCCAGACAGTGGACACAGACCCCGATTTCCCAGGGAGCCCTGGACAGAGACGGTGGCCGCTGCTGGGTCCATGAAGGAGCAGGGAGCTGGGGTCCTCTTTGGGGTTGGATATGGGAGGGTCGTCGCTTCACCTCTCTGAGCCTCAGTGTCCCTTTCTCGGAGATGACAGCTTCTGTTCCACAGGTGCATGGTAAGAAACTGGAATAGAATGAGCCAGGCCGAGCTCTCAGCAGAGTGCTCGCCACTCCCTAAGGACCAAAGGCACCTGGCACCGTCATCCTCACCCTCATCCTCATCACCGTCATCTTCCTCCTCGGCTTGGGCGTCAACATCGCTCCAGTTTAGAACAGCTCGACCCGTGACTGGTCAGAATGATACAGGAGGAGGTCGGACCAGCCCAGATGCCCAGGGCCATGGTAACTAACTTGAAGTTTCTGCAATCTTTTCCTCAACCAAGCTTTCTTCTTCCCCCTTTTAATGCCTGGGAGGATGCTGAAATTATAAACGTTCTAGCTGATGTGACACCAAACTAATTTAGCTAGAAAACTGAGTTCGCCATCTCACTCGGCAGCGAAACCCATAAAAGCCAGACTCATGGAAAACACCCCCCCCTTTTTAATCGTGAGGCGTGACACACGCAGTTCCCAAAGCTCAGTCCCGATATTAACCACAGTCTATCCATCTCCGGTAACCTCTCATGTGCCCCAAACAGCACCAGGCTCATGGCTTTGTTGTTTCTTGAAGAGTTTGTGATGAATTTCAGGAAAATTGGAAACAGAAACACTTCATTTTTCCGGTACCCAGGCCTTCTCCTCTTCTCTTATTACCAGGCAAGGCTGCAGGAAAACACTCTTTGTTTTATAAATAGAACATTGTTCAAGGTTTTCTCGAGGTGTCTGCTAAAAATAAAGAGGGCTACAGTTTATAGCCCTTCTTTATAGCTTTCAAAATAAAACAAAGCCCAAGTGCCGAAGCTTAACTGAATGCGCTGCGTTCCAGGCTGAGGCAGGCGCGCTTTGGTGAGCCAGGTCTGCTTGCTGGAAATGAAATGCCCCAGAAATCCGATTTCCGCTGTTTACCCGGGGCCTGCCAAGCAAAGGGAATGACACCGCGCTGGAATTTTTTTTTTAATTCCCCAAAATGAATACAGTTCAGTGACGCTATCCTTTCACTCTATAAAACGCATGACTCCTTTTGGAAAATTGCTTACTCCAAAGAGGACAATCATCACTCCGGCGCAGATGTTCTCGGCTATTTGCTCATAAAAGGACAGCGATCCTTTGAAAACAAAGGCACGGGTCCCGGAACTGTGAATCCCACAAGATGTTCTGTCTAGGCCGCCCGGTTGGGACTTTAGTCACTGCATGGAAAGGACACCAGGTCGCCTTTCTAGCTCCCAAAAGCAAAGCGACTCATAGGAAAACACACACACACGAGAAGGACAGCGTTAGAACAACAGGCGCCCGAAAAAGACCTCTGCACTTCAGCTCTGTGCTCCGTGACACATCTCCTTGCCCCGGTGGGATCAGATTCCTCAGTCTCCAAGTCGGTGGTGGCTCTCGGGGTTGGGACAGGGACAACAGGCTGGGGAGAGGCGCACCAAGATTTCCGGGTGTAATTTTCCAGGGACTGTTTCCCACACTCTGGCCCACAGATGTGATCTCCTGAGAGTGCTCTGGGTCAGAGGGTCCCGCGGGTGAGCAAGCTGAAGAAGCGCTCTTGCCGTCCCCCAGTGGAGGGACGGTGACTGCTGCCATCGCTGAGGTCTCTGAGAAGCTGCAAAGAGCAGACACTTGCTGGACTGGACTCCACTGCCCAGGCTCCGAACCTCGCAGGCGACTGCAATCCTGTGCCACCTTTCAGAAGCACGTCTCTGAGGTCCTGTTGGTACGCACAGGTCCTGGAAGGGCACTTCCGGCACACACACGCCTTGCCCGCCACAGCGCCGCTCGGGAGCTGCTGTGAGCAGTCCCACTTCATAAATGAGGGAAGTGAGGCAAAGACATGTGGAGGCCCATGCTTAGTGCCCAGGTCCTTGAGCTTCACTTTAGGGAGCACTGCCCGATGGGCTGCGTGGCTCCTGACTGCTGTGCTTGGCTCACACTGGTCCCTCACCCCCGGCCCGTGAGTCTGAGACTGAATCTGGACATTTCCTGAGGGTTGACGTTTTACCCTTTTGCAGCAGAGAATGACAGTGTCTGAGGAGAGGTCCCTGTTAGGATTTTCAGCGTGATTAAACAGCAAAATATGAGATAAAGAGACCTTTATTCTAAGGACGTGGAGAGAAGTCCATGACCATAGACAGCCTGGCCTTCTCTAACCCGCACGTGAGAGTTAGGGTGCACATAACCTCTGACCGGCGTGGTGCCCAGGGCGGGCACAGGTAACGCACAGGTTACTGATTGGGGCTATTTTCGTCTCACTGGGAAAGGTGACTACAGTTTGGTCCCGCCCTTTGGTCCTGCCTCCCATCACAGCTTTCCAGGGCACAACTCTTTCAGTCCCCTTTCCACAAGGGACGCGGGCACAATTCATCTGCACTGTGGAGGAGCTTCGGGC
Source organism: Dolichotis patagonum (assembly GCA_004027295.1). Classification (NCBI taxonomy): domain Eukaryota; kingdom Metazoa; phylum Chordata; class Mammalia; order Rodentia; family Caviidae; genus Dolichotis; species Dolichotis patagonum. The sequence continues at coordinate 24,213 of PVJX010003055.1, forward strand.
AGGCTTTGCACTGCTGGTGGCTTTTCCAATGCTGCTCTGGTGAATTTCCACAAACTGAGTGATGCAAAATAGCACAAATCTATTGTCTTTCAGTTTCTGAAGGCAGAAGTCCAAAACTGGAGATATTGGACAAACACCAAGGCATTGGCGGGTTGGGTCCTTTTGTTGGGGAGAAGCGACCTCCACCTTTTCCAGCTTCCGCAGGGGCCGTGTGCCTGGGTTCCTGGGCCTGGACCGGGATGACCTCTGTGCTGTGGTCATAGCCCTTCTCCTTCTGGGACCCCCACTCTCTCTTATCTGTGCTGTGTGGTTGTACTGGCACCCGGTGCCGTCTGCCCACGGCAGGCTCCTTCGTGCAGTCACAGCCTCGAAGTCCAGCTTGCATGGAAGGCGCCTCTCCCAGATTCAGTGACAGCAGAGACAGCCCTGGGCTTTCCTCTTCCTCTCCACCCTGATGACCATGGCCTGCTCAGCCACCCTGGCCCCAAAGGCAGTGGGGAGATGACAAGGCCAGGAGGGCTGTGCCTTCCTAAAGGAGGGGTGCAGGGTGCAGTCCACCGCTGTGGCTCCCTGGGGAGAGTTCCTGTTGACATTCCTGCAGTGATATTCCTGCAGTGACATTCCTGCAGTGACATTCTTCAAGGTCTTCTGCAAAAGGGAAGGGACTAAGAGGGGGGTGTAAAAAAAAGAATTAAGAAATGACATGCACACGCATCACCTCGAAGGAGAATGTAATCCCCAGAGACTGCAAACATGGATAACAAAAATGAAAATTTAAAAATATGGTGAAAACTTTTAAAAAATCGAAAAACAAAGGTAGAATTGTAAAATTTAAATCATTATTTTCCTATTAACAGAAGTTCACCGATTTCCGATTCGACTCCAAGGCATTATCTTTTCAATCTTCCTGGCCCGGAGTGGATGCAAAGTGCAACCCACCTCCTCGGAGGCGAGGGGCTTTGATGTGATCCCTGTCCAGGGCTCAGCTGAGCGCCCCCAGCACAGGGCAGGCTCGTGGGGCGTGCCTCCTGTGGGTGTCACTGTCGCCCGCCACCTGCTCAGAGTCCAGTAGGAGCTGGCTTCGCTGCAGAGCGGGCTCCTGGGCGGCTCCTGCTGGAGGGCTTCTCTGTCATCATTTGCGCCGAGGACTAATCACTGGCTGCGGGGCCGGTGTTGGGTGAAGGGTCCAGAAGAATTCTTTTCCCTGGGAAGCGGGTCACCACTGCCTGCTGTCCCCTGTCCCCAGCTGGTGACCTGTCATTTGTGTCTGTGAAAAGGCCACAGCCACTGCCTGACCCATCACCTTCTCGGTGCCTTGGAATGAACAGTGCCAAACCTCACACTGCTGGCTTCCTGAGAAGCGGTGATTTCTAGGTGGCGAAGTTTTTCTTTCTACAAAGAGAAACTCTGAACAAGTGGCAGGGATATTCAATCATCACAGTGATCGTTCATCCTACACCCCAAATCTAGGCTGCTCCGAGGTTGTGGCTAGGAACATCATGGTGAGAGAGAGGGAGAGAGAAACAGTCTCTGGACCCCAGAAACGTGACGAGGAGGAAGCTTCCTGAGCCCAGGAGCAGGGACAGGCCCCAGCCCCCAGAATCTGATCCCCTGGCCCTCCCAGTGCTGCCCCAACCTGGAGGCCTCCTGGGCTGCAAGCTGCAAGTATGAGGGACTGGGCGCTGCTGGAATACAAGGGCAGGCTCCGGAACCGCAGGGTCACACCTACTGCAGATTCAGAGTGAGCTGAATCACCTGACAGACACTTCCACCGTGTGAGTCCCAGGGCCAACTCGGGGCTGAGAATATGCATTTCTAACCCGATTCAGGGTGATACCAAAGCTGCAGTCCTGGACCAGAATTTGAGAAGCACAGCTATTTTGGCTAACAGCCCATTTCCTGTCATCCCAGCTACTTGAGAGGCTGAGGCAGGAGGATTTCAAGTTCACATCCAGCCTGGGCAATTTTTTCAAGAGTTGATCCTAAAAGTCCTGGACCTCACCCCAGTAGTTACTGTGGACGCTGTGGGTGGGTCACGCTCGCCCACCAAGGCCTGTGTCACAGATTCAGTGTTAGCCAAAGGAGGCCTCTCCCTTCACGAACCAGTGTGCCCTGAGACTTCTCAGGTGGGCGTCCTGGTGCCAGTGGCCACCCTCAGGCCGGCGAAGGCCACCTTGCTGAAATGGCCAGGGCTGGTGTGGGAGGTGTGGCAAACTTCCTCTATTTCAGCAGGAGGAAATTAGCAGTGACACAAATTAAAACAACAATCAGATTTAGGTGGCCTCTACCAGGAAATTAACTTTCATGGGTATTGTCATCGCTGGGTGTATCGCACTGCAGCACTCTCAGCTTTGCTGGGACCAAGTAACTAACTAAGGTGTGACCCTGTGTCACCCACCCTCACCTCGGGGTGGGCTTCTTCTTTCTCCCTGATGTCTGCATCGCGTGCCCCGGCCCTGTCCCCTCAGGCTTCCCTGTGACTCTGTGACGCTGAGACCCGGCAGGTGCGTGTGCCTCACTGGGAGAGAAGGTCCAGGAGGCTGTGTGGTGGCCTCTCTGGCTTTCGCACTGGTCTGTGAGGAGACCTGCAAGCTGCTCCTGTCCCCATCAAACTCCAAAGCTGGGATACAAGCGGGCCTGGAGACAGCAACTCTCTGTCTCTAACCCTCCCTCTTATACAGGGGTGACTGGGCCGCGCTCTGCCCAGCCCGCGCCTACTCAGCACAGGGCTGAGTCCGCATCCTCTAACCCTCAGCTGACACCCTCTGTCCCTCACCGTCTCAAACGACTCTGAACTCTGTGCTTTGAAGTTCGGGCCAGGGCTTCAGCTCCGGTCTCAATTTCCTGCCTCAGAAGATGGGGAGCGGTGATCTCAGGAGCTGAGCTCCTGGGGCCTCTGTTTCCTAATACCTATGAAGGGCCTCACGAGGGTGCTTCGACCTCAGTGGACTGTTGTAAACTTAGTTCAAAAGTGCCCAGTGCTTAGAACAGTGCCTGACCCATGTTGAGCATTCGGTGTCTGGTAAAAGAACAGGACACACCAAAATCCATTGTGTGTTGGAGGGGGCCAAGAAGTGGGTGTCACCCTCAAGGACTTGGTAGTCTTGTGAAGGGGTTGGACTTGAGAATGGGAGAGGAGCGGGTGACAAATTCTAGCTGGAGGACAGCAAGGACCCCTTCTGCATGGTGCTCCCCTCATCTTCGAGGTAACTTCACGTTTGCTCCTGAATCCCTATTAAGAGGCCCACGTAGACCAGCAATGGCGAACCTATGTGTGGCCCCCCGCAGCAGCCTGTTTGGTATCATCGAAAGCTCTAAAAGGTTCGCCACCACTGCGACAGACCTCTGAAGAATAGGGCTGGGGAAGTTTAAGTTACTGACTGAAGGGTCGGAGCCAAGTGCTGAGCCGGATTTGGTGGCACGAAGCCTGACTGCTAAGCCCAGGACCCTCCTGTGCATCCGGTAAAAAGGGGCAGGGCCTGGGGGCGAGAGATCTGTTTTGTTATTCGGAGACTCAAAAATAATTACAGGGCCTTACGGTAAGTACGGATTCCCCTGCCCTCGATTTCTGTAGGTGGAAGAGAGTGCTAACAGCTGGCCTGCATTTACCACCTCCCAGAATATTTTCAGGTCAACAGAGATAACCAGGGAAGCCTTGAGAATCGCATAAAGTGCTGGAGGAAAGCAGGGTGCCCAAATCAAAACCACAGGATGCCAAAGCCGTGACAGATCTGCCACCCTATCTGCACCTGTGCTGTCCCAGCAGATGCTGTCTCCTCCTTGGCCAGCCCAGTGGTGCCTGCAGAGTGGGGACTCCTGCTCCTCCAGTCCTCCTGCTCCCCAGGCACTTGGTGTGGTTCCACTTGGTGTGGGGTTCCACGAGAAGGAACATGGTAGATGTTGTTAGATAGTAGGACTCCAGCCAGGGAGACAGAGTATCCAAGTCAAAACAGACACTGTATCCAAAGAGCTCAAGGCAGGTGATGGGGTTTGGAGGACAAGATGGGTGGGACTGAAGCAAATGCCTTGGGGAAGGAATGCTGTACAGACCTGAAATGTCCCCTACTCAGGTCAGACCTTTGTGCTTCCAGATTCAGAGAAGAACAAGCCCTCCAGACCCCTGCGGGTTTGGCAATCACTAATTATGTGGCAATTATTCTATTTTGGGCTTTTGCTAATGAGATCTGGGAAGTGTCTTAATTACCCAAAATTATGAAAATAATTTCAAACTTGACTCTAGGGCTAGTTTTACTCCACTTAGGAAGAAAAGCATAAGTAAATGTGTGCGGGGTTAATTTTTATTAAGAAATCATCTATGCTGGCTGGAAGTAGGCCCTGAGGTTTCCTGTTCAGCTCAAGTCTATAGCATCCCAGGACTCTAACCTCGGAAGTTACAGGCACGTTCACCCTGTGGCTGGAATGTTCCATGGACGTGGGTAGACTTTGGTGATCTCTACAAAAATGGTAATTTCTTTGAAGTAGAAATCCCAGTCACCGCTAAACACAGAGGTGAAGCCGGTATAGAAGCAGGGTAGACACAAGAGCAAGTGGTTGGCTTGGGTAAGATATGGTTTTCACATGTGACTGCCTCCCACAGCCCATGTAAAGAGGGATTCACTTAGATAATACTATGTCTACTTATATATTCTGTTGTAATTTCTAACCTATTTTCATGATGTCATAAGGGAACGAGCTTAGTATTGCAGGTGAGAGCACAATTACTGGGCCTGCTTATTAACGACATTGCCTTAAGCAAGTTTCTTAACATCTTTGTGCCTCAGTTTCCTCAGCTATAAATTAAAATGTGAATTGTGTCAGTCCTGTGGGGCTAGATGTAATACATACATAAAACCCTTGACATGCCTTAGACTATGCAAACTATGGCCCAGGAATCAATTCTCACCGGCTGACTGTTTTGTAAATAAAGATTTACTAGTACAAAGGCACATCTATTCAGTTCTACGTTGTTGCTGGCTGCTAATAAAGTTTTATTGGGACACAGCCACATGTGTGTTGTTCACAGTTGCTAAATAAAGTTTTATTGGGACATAACCACACCTATTCAATTCTGGGTTGTTGATGGCTCCTTGACAAAGTTTTATTGGGAGGCAGCCACATTTCGTCAGTTCTGTGTCACCCTGGCTGCTTCTTCCCTGGGGCCATAGCAGAGGAAGCATTGGCAGCAGTGACCTGTGGCCTCCAAGATCTAAAATATTCGCTACCTGGCCCTTTACAGTAAAACACTGCTGCCCTGTGCTAGGCACTCCTAGACCCCGGAATGGAAGACCCTTAGCAGGGTAACTGTGGGGCAGGTTGCAGCCATTTCACAGATGGAAGAAGAGAAGCTCCATAGGGTGAACACCTCACTCCAAGCGGTAAAGCCAGTGACACCAGGCAGCCCACGGTGCATTGTCACTGCCGGCTGCCGACCTGTCACCTCACTCAATGAGCCGGGAAGAGGCAGTAGCACCGGGAACCTGGGCCCAGGATTCTTCTTTGGCTTCTGTCTGAGGTCGCATCCCATCAGCTCCGAGTCACCACTTGGGCGCAGGCAGACGCTAAGGAATCCCTCGACTTCAGGTTTCCCAAAGTCCGCTTTCCAGGGTTGAGAACGGAGTGCTGAGGTCAAAGTCCAGGACTTGTCAGGGCATTTGGGGGCTGGGCGCTGGCGAATGTGTGAGAGAACGCGGTGGACAGCATTTCCACCCCGAGGCTCCGGGGCCTCCCAGCGTGACTGGTGGTCTGAGAGCCTCCTTGGAAATCCTGGTTTTTCGTTTCCAAACCAGTATTTTCTCATTTCTAGGAAGGGACTCTACCTCCCTGTACCCAGATGACACATTTTTTAATTAATTAAAAGAAATTAAAACCAAGGAAATGCCCTTTTAATTACAGCTGAAGCATTTACTGACCAAATAGTTCCCAGGAGTTATTACTAGCAACACATGGTTTCCAGCGCTGCTGAGAAAAGCCATAAGTAGCAGTTTATTCTCCTTCTAATCTTCCCAGACTTTTACAATTCTGGGTTGACCATGAGACAATTAAAGGCATCTGGTCCATGTGGAAAATCAGAAATGGAACAAGTGAGAGATCGTATTTTTATACATCTGCCACCATTCCCTTCACAAAACTGATCACTCTCCGAAACATCTGTAATGTATCAAATACTTACAATTGACTACAATCTTGCGATCTTGGCTTAATTATGCCTCCACAAGACACCCCTCTGTTCCAGGGGCCTGGCAACAGATCTGTGACTCTGTAGTTTATTCTCTTACTTCTCTCCCACTGTGTCCTTTAATTCAATCCCAATTATAAAAGTGGGAAACACTTCTAAAGCTTGGTCCCCAAATGCTCTTTCCGCACCATGGCCTTCATTCTCTTGCCCTGCTTCCTGTTTTACAAATGTTTCTCCATTCGGAAACCCACTGGGATCAGAGCTGAGCTCCATCGCTGGGCTAGGCTAGATGTCCTTCTCATTATTCCTTGAGTGTCATGGTGACACGGAACCCTGGCATCGATCCTTCGCTGGAGTATAAGCTCCATGCAGCAGAACCCCGTCTCATTTCCTGTTGTACCCAGCCAGCCTCATCCAGTGCCTGGCACCACACGATGCAAAATAAGCAGTCCTGTCGGCTGCCCTGCGGAGCGGGAGACCGCTCAGAAACGGCGAGAGGGAGCACCCCGCACGCTTCAAGATGCATGGTTTGGGCAGAAACGGAAGAATTACTGGAAAGAATCTTTAGATGACTGGAGCAGACTCAAGAAGAGCAGTTTGCAAAGAAATTCTGAGACTTCTTTGGGAGGAGAAAGAGGGAAGAGGTGACTCATTACTAAATAATTAGGAGAGTTTTAGAATGAACAGAAAAGGAATCAAAAGCATGCAGATCCACAATGTGGGCATTCGTCAGCTAAGACCAGTGAGCATTTGGTGAGTTTGCAGATAGAGAACCACCAGCCGACTGTCTTGTGTGTATACAGCAGTATCAGGGCAGTGGAGAAAGAGGAGAGGGTGACACCTCGCCAGAGCCCATCAACCTCTGGTCTGGAGGAGGACAAAGTGTAAAAGTCTTTTAAGGTAACACGATGAGTCTGCCATCCATTCCGTACTGTATTCAGTCATACAACAAACATTGCATCGTTTATTACCCAGTGAGGACAATGGCCAGCCTGGCCCAGGAAACTCCCAGAAAGTATCACATGGGAGGTGATGCATCAGCAGACTTGCTCTTGAGACTCATTTTTAAAAAGTTGTCACCAGTAGCTTTGATTGTGAGAGGCTATGGATCACTCACAAGGGCAACTGTTCACATAGAACACTAACGTGTGCCTTCTCTGCCCACACACTCTCACACCGAGACCCAAGAGACCAGTCCTCCTCCACCTGCTGGCCTGTCCACTCACTGGTGACCTGGTTGGAAGCAGCGTGTCAGAAGCATCATCAAAGGAACAGCACATTTATGAAGAGCAGACGGCAAAGACCTAGCAGTGCACATGAAGCGGTGCACAGAGCCCCTTCTGTTTGTCAGCAGAGGCATCCAAAGCTTAAGGACATTAGGGATGAGGGCATAACGGAAGAGCAAACTCAGCTTCTCTCTGAGAAGCCCTCTGCTTCTCCCTGGCTCCCAGGTGCCTGTGACCGGTGGACAAATGGTGCAAACTGCTGAGGGGCCTAAGATCTTCAGGAAGCAGCCATCAGTTTCAAAGCAGCATAAATCCCTGTGTATGATTTTGAAAGGAACTTGATCCAAACTTACTGTCACGAGTTCAAAAACAAGTAAATAAATAAATGGCTGCTCACTGGAAAAGCCAGAAAGCAACCAGACAGGATGGGATTGTTGCGGTAAAAGGTCTGCTCTTACGGCACAGGAGAGAGAGCACACTGACCTACGAGGCAGAGCCCGCCCGCCTGATTCGCGCCCACCCGACTGCAAAGCGACCAACATAAAGCCATGTGCGGGGCCAAGCAGTCACTTTCCATCGCTGCAGACTGTTCTGCTCCACTCACAAGGTATTCCCAGCACGCCGAACCACTTGCCTTCTGGAGGAAAGGGGTCCATGGCACGACTGGAAACTAGCAGTGGTTTCCAAATTACACTCAGACACATCATCATGTTGTTTTTTAAACAAAGACACATTTTCCCAAGAGGCCCTGACTGCGTGAAGGCTAAGTTCACATACAGAAAGTGTTCCCAAGGAACTCACTGTGGGGCTGAGAGGAGAAAGGAAGCGTCCCTTCTGCCTGACCCTAAACTCCACACAAGGTAAGATGCGAAAGTGATGAACACATTGGGTCATTTTCTAAAAAAGACACTTATTGGAATCTGGCTTCACTCTACTTTTTCTTTTGGCTTTTTTGTCTGCACATGGTCTGGGAGGTATTTTCTACCATTTAACTTATTCTGGTTATAAAGCTCTTGTGCTCAAACAAGAATGAGTTTCAGGTGGCCTCGTGACAGTTGCATTGTCTTCGATGCCTGTCACTGGGTGTGACATGGAAACAGCCCGCCAGCGACCTGGATTAAAGAGGTTTCAGCACGGCCTGACTTATTTGTTGGGGATTTCTGGGATTCAGTGATCATGCACACTGGGATGAAAGACAGGACACAGGGCAATTTCTTAACAGCAACTACATTAATTTCCCTCCCTCTTTGGGAATTGTGAAATTAAGTTTGGGGGAGATGAACAGTCCCTTTATAGCTTCTGCCTTCTTTTACTCTTTTCCCCTGATAACACCTACTGTAGGTATTCAGTCACTGCCTCAATGACCTGTGTCATGGAAAAATGAAGAGCAAAAACCAGGCTGACCTCATTAGGATGTCTGGACGGGAGCTCGGTGGCGGAGGAAGGGTCCAAGCATGGAGGACGGCCATCCCTGGAATGCACGGAACCCTCTCCTGTCCCACGGACAGCAAGGCACCAGGGCTGACCGGGCTCGGGGACACCTTCAGCTACCATCGGCAACCTGGTTCCACACTTGCGACTCCCAGACCAAAGAACATTCCATGGCATCACCAGTGCCATCTGTCACTAATCAATGTAACCTTTTTAAAAGATTGGGGTAAAATACACACAACATACATTTTACCATTTAACTTGTCTCAGTGTATAGTGAAATGGCAGTAAACCCGTTCACAGTATCTTGCAAGCATCATAACCATCCATCTCCAAAATGGTTTCATCTTCCCAAATGACAGCTCTACACTCATCACCCTGGCCATCCCAGCCACGGCAGCCAGGACTCCCCTTTCTGTCTCTGCGAGCTGGACAACTCCAAGCTCCTCACGAGCAGCATCAGGCACACACCAGGCTCTCTGTATCTGGCTTCGTTCTCTTAGAGTGATGGCTTCAGGGTTCACCTACACTGTGGTACATGTTACAGTCTCCCTCCTTTTCAAGCGGAGCATCGCTCCCATGTAGGTATCTGTTGTTCATCTGTTGATGGACACTTTGGTTGCTTCTACCTCCCAGCTATTAAGGGTAATGCTGCACCAAACCACTCCCTCATTAGTTAAGCATCACTATTACCATCGTCAGCATCATGGCAATGGGAGTGTGCACCTTCTTGAGGTCCCTGCATTCTCCTGCTACCATCCTTCCACTTACATGGTTGTCAGTAGCTGCAAATCCAGCCCAATCTGGGCTGATGCAGAGTGGATAGGCTTGCAGTCCGAGTCAAAGGGAATGTGACTGCGGAGAGAAAATGGGCTACATTGGAGGCGACTGGCAGCTCCCTCTCCTAATCTCAGCTCTCTGGATCTCACCCAGTGGGTGCTCTTTCTGGGCGAAGCCTTACTTCTGGTCATGCTGGCGACCCTTTACCAAGCTCCGTGCTACAAGCTCCAAGGCCAGATCTCAGCATCGCTAAGACCATTTGTATCTGGAAGACAGGAGGATGGAATGGCATGCTTTGAAATGTGCTAGATGCTATGACGTTTTCTGAAATAGAACAGATTAACATACTGCAAAGGGGGAAAAAATCAATGCGAGAGGGCAGAAGAAACAGTCCGCTCCTGGCACCTCTGCCACCTTCGGCCCCGCTGCTGCCAGCCAGGCTGCTCCTCTCCTCCTCACAGGCAGGGTTTCAGCCATCCCCTCAGCCTGCTCCACTGCGGGGCGCCGTCAGCCCCTGCGTGTTGCGGTCCGGCTGGCGAAGCCGACCCCTGCGGGGCAGCTGGCCCGTGCATCGCTGCCATCCGGCCTCCACCATAGAAACCACCTCCCAAGCCCATTCTTGTCCAGTGACTCTTCATGTCCAAGGTCCTGCTTTCCCCAAAAACAGCGACTCGGAAGGGAAATGTGGGCGTTCACTCAAGGGATCCTCCATGAGGCTTCGCATTAGGGTCCTGGGAGGCACAGAAACCACAGCCTTAGGGGCCCGTGCCTGCGAGCAGGGAGGGAGGGGAGCAAACGCTGCTGGAAACGAAAGGTCATTTTATTCCATAGCGATGAGCACACGTGACTTGTGTGCTGTCGATGGGGCTGTACGAGCCAAGGGTCGGCGTGGGCAGCCAGACGGCCGTGTGGCAGCCAGGGCCCGTCTCTATCCCGGGCACCGGGATTCAAGGCCCTTCCGGCAGCAGAGCCCACTGGACTGGGAGCTGTTCCCCTGGGCAGTGGCGGTGGGTCCTGCACACCGTGAGTTTCTTGCAACTTTCTAACTTCGATGGTCAGATCTGATAGACATCTAGAACCCGCAGGAGCTGTCATGGGGCAAACTGTGCATCTTACATTCACCTCCTTGTCTCGTCCGTGCCGAGGTCATCGCAAGAGAAGGCCTAATTAATCAATGTCAGAGGCAATGAGGAGGAGCATGTTAATAGGACTTTATTTCACCCAGGAAAGCGGCCGCCTGACAGGGACCGGGAAATACGGCCTTGGTGTGGCTGTTTATTAGCAACACCGCAATCGGCGGCAGAAGAGCCAAGCAGCCTGCGGCTGACAGACACGGCTTGCCAAAGTGCAGCAGCCAGCGCGGGACCCGCAGGTGCACGGCTACTGGACAGGGAGCCACTGCGGGCACAGGGCGCGGCCGTGGAGCTGCAGGGTGGGCAGGGGCAGCAGGGACAGGAGACCGGGCAGAGTTGGGGTCCTGCCCTCTGTGGACCGCTCAGGAGCGGCAGCTTCTGCACACACCGAGGGTCCCTCCACACGGGGCTTACCCAGTCTTGGGAGATCACCAAAGCCCTCCGCCCCCAAGGCATTTCCAGGGGAAACCCCTGCCCGTGTTGGTACCTGCACCTAGGGGATGCTTTCCAGAGGCGAGAGAGAATTTTCATCACAGGGACAGAAAAAAAGAGTCAAACCACAAGGGTGTCATTCTGCTAAGAGAGTACGGGGGCTTCAGTCGGACCCTTGAGGACATCTTACTGTCACCCACACAGACCCTGGCCCATCTCGGACCCTGTGTGACAAATTCCTGCGGTAGAGGTGGGACCTGGGAGGGTCAGGAGTCACCCCACAAGGGAAACAACACCGCCAGGCTGATGAGTTGGGCTTCGAGGCTTGGGGCTGCCACATAAGCTCCTGAGCTGCTCTGGAGCCCAGAACGGGGCTCACTGTTCTCTTGCTGCTCCATCTCCTCCGCACCCCCATTTCTGAGTATCACTTGGGGGCTGCAGAGTATCGTGCTGGGTACCAAGGTCTCACAGCTTGATCACATCGATTCCCAGGACAGCCAGCCGGGAGACTTCTGCTAGGAAAGCAATTCGATCTGCAGGGAAGTGGACTTTTAGGCAACTTCCTTCAACAAGGGTGAAATGCAAAGGTTTAGCTCTTGATTTTGGAAGGCATCCCTTGAGAGCCCCGAGGACAGCATCTTTATTACATTTCTCCCCACTCCAGCTCATGAAATTCATAGCTCTGAGCCATTTTGTTTTATTCATCCATTTACTTGCTTAGCTTTCAATCTCCTCAACTGGATTTTAAGAGGGTTGCAGCAGCGGCCCTGTGTACATCTCCACTGCCAGACACAGCGCCCGCCATGTGGTGGGTGGTCAGTGAACGTTAGCAGAATGAAGAGTAAATTTATCCGAATGTCATGAATTTTAAATTCTGCTGTGCTTGTATATCGACGGAGTCCAGAAGCTGCACTCCAAATTAATCCCCTTTCACATGAGCTCGTCCAGTCACTGCTCCACCATGGGCCGCCCTTTGTGAAGGTGGTAGATCTAGGTCGGCGCTGGTCTAACCACTTCTTTTCCCAGGCATTCCTGGGCCTGTACAATTTAGATCTTTTGCAAACAGGAAGGGGTCCAAGAGACTCTGCCCCATTTCTTTCCAAGATAAATGCAATCATTGTGTACTGTAAATATGTGCTAATAAAAACAAAAATTATAAAAGTCACAGTAGCATCATGGTAGCTCACACACACAAAAACAGATAACAAAACTTTGTTGGTCATTTCTGCTGTCAATAATAGCTATGATTCCCAAGCCCCAGGCAATGAGCACAAGGCGTGGAGGGAAGGTGGGGTATCTTGTTTGTCTGTCTGTCTATTTTGCTTTCTTCCTCTACAAGATGGATCCATCACCTTGTTCCGAACCATGAACGGCCTCTCTGTCTCCCCAGGTTGTGTCTGAAGCGAGGAGGCGGAGGTTCACCAAGGAGCCCTGGGACGGGCTGCACAGCCCACAGTCTCACTCCTTCTCGGGACCAGCACAGATTAAAACTACAGTGACCGGAGCTGTGTCAGTGATGGCAGGTCTCGTTGACACAGTGCCCAGTGTGCGTAACACGCATTAATTTGCTAGGGCTCACAACCGCCTCACGGATCAGGTGTAGACCAGGAGAGACGAATGAAGGCGCCAATGACCAGATGAGCGGAAGTGACCACACCTGGCTCTGCTTCCGGTGCCTGCATTCCAGGGAGAAGCAGTAAGACCCCTTCACCCTGAAAAGACCCACCGGTAACCTACGAGCCACACACAGGGACTGCCTGGGGCCCGTTCTGCACCCAGGTTTTGTGTACACGATTTCAATGGCATATTTTTATAGTTTGCAAGGGATTTTCACATCAAACGGCCTATTTTGCCCTCTGAGAAACCGTCAAAGAGGAGAGACAGGATGTCAGCCTCCTTTTGGAAGTGACAGGCTCCGTGGAGGCCTGGCCCCGGGCCACACAGCTGGTAGGCAGAGGACACATGCTGAGCCTGTCTGGCTAAGCACCCTGGCCTCCCGGCGTCACTTTAATTTTTGCATGGAAAGGACTCAGAGACCCCACCAGAGGAGCCCTGGACAGTGGTCTGTGGGCAGTAATACCGCAGGGCAGGAGGAGGGCTGGGGGCGCGGAGTGAGACCCTCCCTCGGTGCTGGGGCTGAGTGAGCCTGTGAACCTTTCCTCTGTGAAGAAGGGGTCAAAACTGGACTGCACTGCACAATCTGTGAGTCATTTTCCAGCTCTGAAACTCAACATGAAGCCACATCTTACTCCTCTTTCTTCTTTTTACCCCTTTGGGGATTTATTCCCCTCTTAGCTGCTTTTATGACATTTGAGGACCGGTTATGACAGAGCTTAGGCCCCTCGGGACTAAGGACGAGGCAGCCAGGCCTCAGAGAAGACGCTCTCGCTGCTGGCTTGGCCCTGGGGGTGTGAAAGGAGAGCAAGGGAGAGGAGGCCTTGGCAGCAGGCAGCTTCCCTACATTGAGGAACAGGTCCCAAACACCCGGCGTCCGGAAATGTGGGGACTGTGATGCGATGGGTGAGGAATATTTAAATTAAAAAAATTACTTCCATAAAAGACACATTGCCATTGGCATATGATCAATGTTTAAATTTTTAAAAATTTACGATAGTAAAAGACATGCTGTCGTTAATCCCCCCCACTTATCCTGTGGTCCTTGCCACTTCCTGCAGCAGCTCTGGAATCCTCTTTCCTGAGTGTTTTTAGTTGCCCTTTCCTGGCTGTCTCGATGCCCTGAATCAACTCAAGGCATTTCCCTTTAATGATTATTTTGACTTTGGGGATGAGACATGTCACCCAGTGTCGGGTTCAGGGAGTAAAGTGGATGGGGACACAATGTCACGTCTTTAAGAGCCTGTCTTTCCACTGGACGGCACTTGGCAGGAGCATTTGCTGTAATGTGACCACGCCTGGTAAAGATACTCCCCAGAGATGCTATCTACATATTAAAAGAAGCATGTGCTATAAAGACCCGTGGACCGTTGAACATTTCATATGAATTCCAATGACAGAGAAACTTTCAAAGGAACACAACTGATTCATGCCCCAGGGCTCCTTTCCACGCCACCTAAAGAAGTGGAAAGGGACGTTTCCAGGGGTCCGAGAACATCTGCAGGTGGACCTGGCTGGCTGAACACAGGCCGGGTAGACAGCCCCGCTGGAGATGCGCAGGCCGGGGCCTGGTTTATCGGGTGCCTCCACGCGAATGTGGGAAAGTCTTCAACGGAATGGAGCCACACCCACGAGTGTGGGAGCAGAAAGGAGCCCTAAGACAGCTCGGTCTCCTGCCGCTTCTCACCCCTCCCTCTGCGTTCCTTTCCGGCTGCCTACCACAAGCTCAGCCTTACTCCTGGTGGTGACTGTGGAAGGAAAGCGGAAACCTGATCATCGCACTTCTTAAGAAACTTCAAGGGCTCAAATGAGCTCTAAACTGCTGAGAACAGAACACAGAATCTGCCCTGCGCCTTGCACTCTTCCCGAATGTGCCCTTCCCTCTTTCAACACAGTCCCTCAGTCTGACTTTCTGTTCAGAGGTCTTCGCTCCACCACTGCCAAGCACAGAGTCATCCTTCACCATCTGGCTTAAGCACAGCCCTGCCCACAGCCCTGCCCTGCCCACCCCATAGCGCATACCTTCTCCGTTCCTTCACCTCTCCCGATCTTCACTGAGCCAGTTCCCGCAGGATTGTGATTGGTGGTGTTTTGGGGTTCTCCTCCATCTCTGCATCAATAGTTTAGGTTGTTGCAAAAGAATTACCAGCAGTCATCAGGTAACAAAGACGTACAGGCCCAGCCTGAATGCAGGACATCTGACTCTGCGGGCCGAACATCTCATGGGTACAGAAGTTTAAGGGTCACCCGCTGTATCCAAAGTGGCAAGAGTCAGGCCAGAACCGTAGTGTGTCTCCAGATCCAAATCCTTCCCTCGAAGAAGAGCTGCCCTGTGCTGTCTCTAGGGACACACCCCTCCAGCAGCTCCTCAAACCACTGTCAGCAGTAAGGGACTAAGAGGCCACTGCCAAGCTTGTGAGCCGCCATTATCCCACCAGACTCTGCAACATGGCAAGTGGAAACTTATGACCAAAGAGGGGCCTAGGAAAGAGGGAGTTTGGGGTGCAGTGCCATTGTGGGGCTGAGCCTCCAGTGCACCAGGTCCAAACGCAGCCTCCCCTGCGTCAGGGCTGCAGAGTCGTCAGGTGCTGCAGGAGAGACCTATGCGCTTGCCTGCTGAGTTTCTGCATGCAGCAGAAACGTGGGCTGACGAATTGTTTTTCCCCACTCAGAACATTCAATAGAAAGAGTGACGCCATCAGTGGCCACCACCAAGACCGAAGCAATGGGCTCCCTCCGGCCCCTTCACTGAGAAGAGAACTTGGGGTCCTCGCCAAAGGGGACACTCCACAGCGAACTGCAGGTCCAGCCTAGGAAGCCCCCGCAGGCCCCAGGCCCAGGAAGGTCTCAGGAAGACTTCAGCCCTGGAAAAGCCACCTCTGTACTCGCTGCCTCCCAAGCATCCTTTCATTTAGGCTTTTGCACAGCTGATTACTGTGAATTGAAGCTTTGCAGGGACCCTAGCAAAATAAAGACGGGACCACTTTATTTGATTTCTAGGACAATCAAATTTCTCCGCAATCGGGCAATTTCAAGCTGGCTATTTTGGTAAATAGTGTGCGCCACCGAGAGGTAACACTGGGCCCCACGTACCCACTTCTGGCTGTGTATGGAGATGTTCTAGTGAATTCGTTTCCTCAGACATTAAGAAAATAACTGGGGGGAAACTGGGATTTTCCCATGGGGAAAATAGCGTGCACCAAAATTTGGGGCCGTTTCCTACAGTTTGCTCCCTGACTCTGAAGTGGCAGATTTCACCGGACGCTGATGATGCCGAGGAGAAAGCTCTGCTGTGCACGTCCTCGCTTGGCTGGAGAAGAAGAAGGCGCTGCTGCTGGATCCACCTTGACCGCCGCGTCCCAGGCCGCCCAGGGGCCTCTCACGCTGCCTCTCTGCGGCTGGCGGAGGGGAGCATCTGATCAGCCTGTGCGCGGCAGGCAGGAACGAGCAAGACAGCCTTGGGGCTCGGTGCTGCTGGAGGGCACAAGTGAGTCCCAGGGGTCTTCCCGGAGAGGCCACCCCAGCTTCTGCGATCTCCGGGCTGCGTCTTGTTTCAGGGCTTCTAGTCACGTGGCCAACAGCTTCTCCGAAAGACCCTTCCGTCACAGTCACAGGGAGGGCTTCGCGGTACCTTGGCGAGGAGACCATTGCTGCCCGAAAACAAAAGGAATCTACAGCTCCCATGACACTGCTGTAGGAATCTTAGCTACTGTGTGACAAAAACTCGTCCCAGCCGTACAGCCCCATTAGATCCAAGCCTCTTTAGGCAGGAGGACGTTTTTACAGCGGGTTCGGGCACGCTGTGATGAATGGCTACCTACCATCGCTCACAAAGGCTGGGCCAGCGTCACTGGCTAAGGGTAAACACGCGTCAGCTTAACAATGCGCAGGCTGAATGGCAGGAAGTGGAGGCAAACATTTTCCCTGGACCAGTGAGGGGAGGGACTGACTTGAGAGGAAAATTATGAAAAACGTTTCTTTGGCAAGTTTAACATTTCTGCTGAGGAGTATAAAGACGGCCTCTGAAACTCATGATCAAGTTTAAAAAGAAAAAGGAGTTTCCTAAAATTCTATAATCTGATCTCTGGCATATAAAGAGGGTAGGCAATAGGATGAAAGTGATTCTGTGTTTTCCTTAAAAAGAAAAATATTTCCTCTGTGCAGAAAAGGAATAGAACGGCTTGTGAACAGAGGCCGCGCCTCCGTGCAGAGGCCAAGTCTCTCTCGCTTCTTCGAGAAAACGGGCGGCTGGGTAAAGAGGGCCACCGCGTGCTGGGCTGGTCCTGGAGACCACAACACTCCAAGGAATCTGTCTGCAGAGCGTGAGCTTCTCCTCTGTGACAGGAATCAACAGTCACATGCCTGTCTCAACCGCTGGAGCCGCTTCCGGCTGCTCCCTGGTATCAAAGGGTGGAGAAGCTGCGTCCCGGCGAGGGAGGAACCTACTCAGCCGTCTGAGTCCTCCCAGCCCCACTGAATTTCACACCAAGGTCGGCTGCATAACTGGCCGGAGCAAAGCCTCTGGTATTTACACTGGCCAGGAAGGCCTGACATGCCGTCTAAATGAAATCTCCCAGTTGTCCCAAGCAGTTTGCACCTTGTTTCCATGCGAGCCATTGGAAGTGTCACTACGTATCACCACGGTGACAGGTGAGCAATAGCCGAACTGGACTTGGCTGGGCTCAGGGCAAACAGGCCAGTAGCCAGCTGGGTGTCCTCTACCCACTTCCCACGGGGACACAGCCACGGCTGTGCACACACCATCAAACTCACCGCCACAGGAACCGAGGTCTCTGCAGCGACCCTCCCCCGGGGCCACTGAGTGACGCCTACAGTCCTCACAGAGAGTAAAGGACACCTCGTCTCCCTGTCCTTCGGTCTGCTGTCATACACAGCTGTCAAGCCGGGCATGGTGGCACATGCCTATCACGCCAGCACCCGGGAGGCCGAGACAGGAGGATCCACTTTCGAGGTCAGCCTGGGCTACACAGTGAGACCCAGTCTCAAAAATAAAGGAAGAAATAATAAACAAACAAACAGCTGTCTTTTGGAGCAGATTCTGCCGGCCCTTTATTACTGATTTGTACATTTAAACGTGAATGTTTTTCACTCTTAGTTTTAGCAAAGCTCTGTGTGTGTCCTTTCCTTGCTCCAGCATCACACCTTTTTCCTTTCTTTTGCTTTTTTAATGCCAAAAACGCCTTCTACCCCTCCACCTTCCACCCGTGCATGAGGAAGCCGGAAGCTGTGTCTGTGCTTCACCAATACCGGAAACCCATCAGGCGCTGCAGACCTGGAAACCATCGCTCTGCCAATCGACCGGGCTCCCAGAATGACACGGGGACCCCGCTAACACAGCAGAGACTCCCATCTGACCTTTAAACAGTCTCCGAGCACAGCCAGCCATGAGGCCAACATTGGAGGCCCCGTGACTCAGTTTCCCCAGCTTGACACAGCTAGGACGCTGGTGTAGGTATTGCACCATCACATCCCAAACTCAGAGCCTCAGTGTTCTGTGTTCTGGAGTACAGCGTAATTTCTAAACGAGACCTTAACTGTCCCTAACTCTAACAATGCCTCCATTTCACCCTACTGATGAGGAGTCACAGAAGAACCTGAGAGAGTCACCCCGAGAAGAGAGGGCTAAGGACGCCACAAGTTCTGTTTGGCCATGGAGGGGACACGGGCCATGTGGGCCATGGCATGGACAGACACGCTCTGCTGACACAGATGCTCCTTAGTGGACAGGAATAAACATGGCGGCTGGAGGACAGATTGGTGGCCGGGCAGCAAGGCAGCTGGACCTGCTAAGGGTGCATGGGTCACGACCAGGTCCTGTTCCACCTGGGCAGCTGAGCGGATGGATTCATTCCTGCTCCTTCTCTATGTGCTCCTCTCTACGTGCATGTGAGTGTGCACAGGTATGCATGTGTGCGTGTGTGTGCAAGGGTCCGGCATGCGATGGCTGTCTGGATAAACATTAAGCAATGTTACCATCCTGAGATTCTATAGTCTGAGGAATCGCACAGAAAGAGGAATGAAAAGAAATGACCTATCCCGCCTCTCCTGATTTTTTTAGTCTGTTTCTGTGTTTCAGGCACAGTATCAGTAACCAGCACCGTCATCCCAGGAGAGTTGGGCTGGTCCACACCAGCTGAGCACTGCCAATGGGTGCGCCCACTCAGCTGCCAATCAGAGCCAAATGGCTTGGACTGAGCTGGGCTTGCTCACTCACACACCTGTTGTCCCAGCCACACAGGAAGCCGAGGCAGGAGGACTGCATAAAATCAGGAAGCCAGCATCGACCCAGCAAATACATCAATATTCTACCTCAGAAAAATAGTTTGGGTTGACAAATACCAAGCACTATGAACTAATTCACCCCCAAAACAAAAAGGTGTATGTTCCTGTAAAAATGGATACCTCATCAAGAGGATAACTGTACAAAGAAGACCCAGGTTACGGCAGCAGCCAATCTGCTTACCCTTCCGCCTCATAAGGTTTGCTCCTTGTCCTTTCCCGGGACGGAGTGCACTCACAGGGCTTCTGCTGCGCCATCGCAAAGCTCGGCCTTGTTTATGAAGGAGGCCAGCGTGCTCAGAGGATGCCGGACCCCTGTCCCAGCCCACTCTAAAGGACTAAGAGCAAGGAAATCTGGGCAAAGGAGGAGGGTCCCGTGTGGGCTGCTGTGGAATGAGAGCTCAGTGGGGGCAGCCCATTTACACTCGAGTGTGAAGAGGGGCTGAGGGTGCACTGGTGTCTCTGCAGGGTGGAGTGAGGCCAGAACCTACACACCTGCTGCCTGGTGATGTGATGTCCCTGCAGAGTCACAGGAGGGGAGAAGGCCACCCACAGCCAGGTGTCGGGCTTCACTGTGCTCTCAGATATCTCAGCCCCCAGGACCACGACAGCACCATAACTAAAGAAACTTCTGTTCTTCACAGATTGCTCAGTCTCAGGCATTTGGATATAGCAACAGACAAGAGACAGCGGCACAGCTTTTCTACGTGACTGAAACCAGAAGTTTCCCTGAGAAGCTCCAAATGACCCCTTAGTGTTTACAAATTGTTGACATGTGTGGCAAGCTTGTAAGAATTCAGCTCCTCATCACACCAAGGAGTAAATGCAAGTCGGAGCTAGCATCTACTCTACACCCACGAAATTGTCGGCATCTTCATGTGACGAGCTCACGTGATCTGCAAACCGTCCCAGTTTCACGTTGTGAAGACCGAGAGAGGAGATCACCTGAGGAAGTAACAGCCAGGCTGGAACGGTTTTAAGACCAAAGGCCGCACTTCCCAGCATGGAAGAGGATCGCAAGGGGATCTGCGGTAGATGGTCTCGGCATGCCGGAAACCAGAGGTTTCTCTGGTTCTATGCGTGAAAAAGTATTTTAAGGCTGGGAGAGAAAAGGCTAGGAAATCACTGACTATCAGAGATGGAAAGAAACTCAGATCTATTGGTACAATGTTTTCATTTTACATGTGAAGAAAGTGAAGGCCGCATGGACAAAGTGGCATCCCAAATCACATCACCGAGAGGGAGCCGTGCACGTAACTGGTGTCCCCCACTTCCTTCTCGACTCTGACGCTCTTTTTACAGCACAGAACAGCATGAGCTTGAGATGAAACAATGAGTTAAGGACAACTACATTTAAAATCAGCCTCCAGATGTCATTCTCCATATCCCAACCAACCTGGACCCTAAGGTAACTGGATGTGAATTTATTTGGCCATCCATTTTCACAAGGAAGCAGCAGAAGGACATCCTCCACTGGAAGTCAACTTACAAAGCGCAGTTCTAGGGATCCGTTCACAGCCAACGCGAACTGGCTGTATCGCTTTGCAACCAGTTGTTCTCACATGTAAACGGGCATAAAAATCCCCCGGGGGCCAAAGTGCTGATTTCCTGCCTCTCCGCCAACGGTGCTGTTCACAGCTAAGAAGGGACCGGGCCTGGGATTAACAAGTACACAGGTCAGGACCAAGACCTGTGTTCAGGTCCCACGTGTCCTAAGGCTGCGTGAGCGAGGCCAGCAAAACGATGCTAACCACAGTCACGCGGAGACACTGCCTGACCCTGCCTTAAAATTCCTAGCACAGTTTTGAACAGTTATCCAAGGACAGAAGAATTCTCTGTTTAATCCTCTGAGATTTAAATTCACCCAAACGCTCCATCCACTACAGATGCCTGTGCGTACGTGACGCCACTTTCTGTGCGGTGACGGCGTGTTCCTAAACAGCCCCTGTCTCCTAAAGTGGGACTCTTCTGGCACCATGGAGTATCTGGTGGAAACAGACATCACTATGACAGCTCTAATTTTATAACAAGGAAACCCACAAACATCTCAAGCTACAAATAAAACCCAATCCTAAGACTTCAGAAATGCTGAGTCTCCACAACTGTCAGCATTTACATCTCCATTAAGAAAGACGAGAAGCCACCACCATGTCCCTAGGCCATGTCACAAGGGAAGGGTCTACAAGATCATAAAACACTCGGCATCACAGTGTGACCCACAGGGCGCTTCACGGCACATGTAATTCTAGGAAGCGGCACAAGTTAGTAGAGAAGGCTGTCCTGTCTCCTCCCCACACCTGCAGGCCCAGTCGCTTCCTTCTCACCGAGCCACAGTGCCTGAACCGCAGCTTCCAGCAGGACAGAAGCACTGTGGCTCACAGTTTTAGCACACAGTGGGCAGGAAGGGCCTGGCGGAGGAGAGTGCTCACCGCACGGTGGCCACGAAGCAGGCTGAGGAGGGGGCAGTCATGGAGGGTGGGGCATGTGCCAGGCCACAGCCCCAGGGGATGCCCCTTCCCCCTTCTCAGAGCACATTTAGCTACAGCACCCCAAAGACTCGATCACCTTCTACGGGCCCCACATCTGAGTCCTTTGAGAGGACATCCAAATAGAAGCCCTGACACCTGGATGGTAGGGCTGGGTAGCACATGCCACATCCCAATTTCTCTCTCTTGAAGTGCTGAGGGCCCCTGGAGTAGGACAGAGACCACCCGGGAGCTCGCCTGTCTCAAAGGCACGCAGGGCATCTGTACTCAGCATGGCATAGACAGAGCACAGTTCACACCCCTGACAGGGCTTTCCAAGCATATGTGAACTCAGGGTGCAGTCCCCTTTGTGGGCACTGCTTTCTCTTCTCTGTTGTGCCATGATTTCCACCATTCTACTTCCCTTGGGCACAATGCAAATGTGAAGTCTAACTCTTGCCCTGTCCCCCAAGGTAGAGGAGAACTCTCCCTGGCCAGAATTGGGTTACTGGGAGCTGGGTGGGGTGCGAATGGCATCTGTGCAAAGAAACAAAGCAGATCACTGGCAGGAAAGAAATATGGGGCAGCCACTACGGGAAACAGCATGGTAATTCCTCACAAATCGAGGAGGAAATTATCACACAATGCAGCAGTTCTACTTTTGAGTCTAGGCCCAAAGAAGCAGCAGGGACTTGAACAGATGTCAGGGCACCCGTGGTCACTTTTGTGATTGGTAATAGGTCCACTGGCTGATGGAAGGATAAACAGAATGTAGTGTGTTCCTACAGTGGAATATTATTCAACCTTAGAAAGGAAAGGACAAGAGAGGAGAGGAAAGGAAAGGAGAAAAGAGGAGAGGAGAGGTAAGGAGACGAGAGGAGAGGAGAGGACAGAAAGGGAATTCTTACACAAGCTGCAGCATGAATCTTGAAGGCATTATGCTGGGTAAAACATGCCAAGCACTAAATGACAAAGATCATATTAATGATGTGAACTAAATTTGACCTAAACTGACCTGAATAATAAAGTTTGGTCCAAAGCGGCCTCCACATATAGAGAGCTACAATCTAGATGGATGTGGAAGGAATTTGTAACCTACTGAAAGAGAAGCAGATAAGCCCGAGTCACAGCAGATGACACCCCTAGCCAATCAGAGCAGATGACCTCTTCCCCACCCAATCACAGCAGATGACCCCTCCCCCAGCCATACAGAGATGACCCTTCCCCCAGCCAATCACAGCATGTGACCACCCAGCCAATGCCAGGCTGAGGACTGCCACTCTGGTAATCTTGTATGTGACATTCTGTTTTTTATTCTAAAAACTGCTCACCACAGAGGACAGCATTCTGGACTGTCTTCTGGCTAGAGCTCTGCCAGGTTCTTGTTTAAGTAAACTTTGTTCACTTCGAATGTTCTCTGCTTTTCTTACAGCTTTATAGGTGACTGCCATGACCAAACTCCCACTGAACGGGATGCAGGCCCAGGGGAGGGCAGGTGGGAGTCACAGTTTAATGGACACAGAGTTCCAGGCTGAGATGGTGAGAAAGATCTGGTGATAAACGGTGGCCATACCACAGTGTGAATAGCTGCAGTTAACGGTACTGACCTGTTCCCTTAAAATAGCAAATTTTATGCCATTTATATCCTACTACAATAAAAATAAATAAAAGACCCTGATAGGAAACTATGACATTGTACCAGAAACTATGACATTGCACTCAACATTGTGCTACGGCAAAGTCGAGAGCCTGCAGGTCTGTCCTGGCAGAGTACAGAGCCGCCTGGCTTCTGAGACTCAGGCGGTGACCCCACCAGGGCAGGAGCAGCAGCCCCAAGCCTGGCTGGCTGGGGAGGACGCAGAGAAGCCTGGAAGGCCATACACCCCAACCCAGCCCCCTGAGACTGGTGTACCATGAAAAGGACCTTGAGAAATAGAAGTGCTCCCTGCGAGTTGACTGCAGTGATCAAATCTTCTTTATGAAGAGTAAACGTTCTCCTGGCCCTCACGTATTTAAGCAAAAATCATCTTGACAATTTAATCTGTATTTTTTCCCCGAGTCTTGCTTTGGGTTTGGAAGGTTAGCAGCATATATTTCCCATTCCAGATGGAAACCTGGCTATGCTGCGGAGATCACCCGGGTCAACATGGGGCAGAGGCCGGGCGCTCGGAGCTCTGCACAGTTGCAGCTGACCCTCAAATCCACTGTAAGCCAGTGAGCTGCCAGTGCTTCTTCCAGAGCAGCCAGAGCCAGGGGCCTGGGCAGCCGGCCGGAGGGAGACCAGGGGAATTCTGAGGTCACCAGTACCGGGATCTGCACTCAAGAGCCTGGCAAGCTTCGCCTGGGTTCTGGGGACATTTCTAGAAAATAAAACTCAGAGTTCCCGTTGAAAACGGCTTTGGATTACGTCCTACTTTCCTGTGCAAAATGTTACCAAAGAGCAATCAAAGACTTAATCAATCCCCAGTACCAAAAAAAAAAAAAAAAAAAGACTTAAGCATTTCTCGTTCAGTGGGCTGAAACCAGCAAAAAGCAAACAACGAAATGTGTGATGCGGGGTGTTCTATGATGCACTTGGAGAAACAAAAGTCACCCCCAACCTAGAGTCTACCCGGACTCAAAGGAGTGCTCAAAGGAGTAATAATAACAACAATAACAATTATAGTAAGACTGGACCTAAGTTGCTGCATAATTATAAAGTAATAAGATACCAAATGTGGTCAGAAATACTTTTTTAAAGGAAGGGAACAATTAGTCTGTTTTACGACTTTTAAGTATTATTTTAAACAATGACTTCCTTCATGTAGAAAAAAAAAGTCCTGTTTCTATTCTGGCTAGCCATCAATTTTCCTGGATTGGATCACCAAGAAAAGTGTACTAATGTCCAAGAACTTGCAAACAAGAGGTCCCACTCCCTTCGCCTCCAATTTCCATACACATAACTGATTAAATAAAAAGCCACTGTACAATTTTCGACGGACGGAAACCGAAGCAAATAGATGTATTTATTACCCGCATGGCAGAAGTTATGGAAAAGGACAAAGTTTCTATCATCTGGCATTTACATGATGGATGGAAAGTTTAATGAGACATCTATAAAGGCTCCTAGGAGAGTTTAAATCTGGAAGGAACAGGGTCCTTTGGAAAGCACTGGTAGGGGGAAAAGAGTAGTAACTATTGGAGGGAGGGAAATCCACTCTTAGAGAAACTGCGGTTTAGGATAGACGAAATAGATTAGTCACAAATTGCTGAGTGACGCTGTATTGAATCTGTTCATTTTTATTTACAAGTAAATTTATAAAAGGGGGCCCGAGGTTAGAAATCCCTACCACCTCTTCTTTGTACAGATTTATGTAAGTAAGAAAGGTTTCGCCACCACCTCCTCAGAGCAATTCTGAAACATCAGTCAAAGATATTATTGATAATCACACTAAAGCAGGTTACTGTGATTAGGTACCGGAAGCAAGCGCCAGAGAGGAGCAGTGCACTCACTGCCCCAATCAGCACATCACAGTTGACATGTGCCCTCCGCACTTTCCTCCACTGCTGCCTTCCCACAGCTCCAGCTGCCATGCGGGGCTCTGGGGGACGCCGACTGTACTCCAGTCCAGCAGAGCACGGATCTCGCCCAAGGCTAAGGCCGTGTGCACGCCTTCATCCCTGGGTGGAGGGGTGCACAGGTGGGCACAAGACCCACGTCAGTCAGCGAGATCAATCCGGGGATTTTATGAGGTTCTCCACGTCCTTC
Source organism: Dolichotis patagonum (assembly GCA_004027295.1). Taxonomy (NCBI): domain Eukaryota; kingdom Metazoa; phylum Chordata; class Mammalia; order Rodentia; family Caviidae; genus Dolichotis; species Dolichotis patagonum. The sequence goes on from PVJX010003055.1 coordinate 49,517, forward strand.
CTCAGAGCCACTGGCAGCCATTTTAAAAGCTTGAGGAGACAGCGCCCCTAAAATGGAGCCACGCTGTAAGCAACGGAGCTCAGAAATGGAGGAGGAGAAACCATGTCCCAGTCACATGTCTAAGGCCATATTAAAATTGCTTCTACAGCATATTTACCTTTGAATTATCAAGTAAGTAATGCAACAGATTCCATTTGTGCAAGCCAATTTGGGCTGAATTTTCTGTTACTTGCAATATAAAATACTGGGATCAGACCAAGGCTGTTCCTATCTACATTAAATAGATATGATACATTAAACATATGTTTGAACTATCAGACTCCAAGCTGGTATCTGGTAACCATTCAGTAAAAATTAGATTAATTGTAGTGATGTGTATCTGAAGTATATTAAACTGTATCGAAACTCATTATAATTAATATGATAAACACACAATGGCCTGAGTGGATGTTGTATTAGAGCCAAAAGTTCCTGTTCTTTCTGATCTCATGGGCTTTAGAATATCAAGGAATGTCTTAGATCCTACGTCACTGATTTTTATTTTCCTGTGAAACACGTAATGGTACATACATATACACTCTCACAGACATACTATCCTTGACTATTTTCTACATAGTCAAGAATGTAGACTCTACCATACTTTACTTTTTAAAAATTCAAAGCCATACCTGTGATGGACGTGATTTCAGATTAAAGAGAAAGAAGAGTTGGCAAGGCTATAATGAAGAAGATACGTCCCACATACACAAGCGTCCTGCTCTCTCCTTTTGCCACGGTGACATTAGGACGTTTCCCTTGAGCTTTTACATGCATTGGATTTTATTAAACCGTTTTGAGACACAGGCCTTGTGCTAACTCACACTGGCTCTTTCCCAGTCATCTGCGTGAACAGTTGGCATCCCATACGCGTTTTCTGTGCCAGTGGGCAGAAACCTGCTAGGCTGTTTCACTTATCAGAAACAGTCTCTGACCACATTCAGCGGGAAAACCTAGGGCCGCTCCAACCCAGGGCTGGCTGCTCACCTTTGCTTTGGTGATTTGTAATTTTATAAAATTCTAATCACACCGTTCACGTTCAGTCCCTGCGGTGGTGGTGCCCGGATCTGGAGGGTAAATGACCCAGGTTGAGAAGCAGACCACAGTCACACCCCAGGGACCCCAGAGAGCCAGCCTGCGCCCTGTGGTCCAGCGCAGCTCGGTGGAGAGGACCACTGGGGTCAGCGCTCCCGAGATGCATGGCTGCAGGCAGGCAGCCCGGAGATCGGTGAGGATGTCCGTAAACTGGGCCAGCACCCCGGCTTCGCAGGCCTGTAAAGACCAACTGACACGTTCCTCACGGTGTCTGACACAGCATTAGTTCTTGACAGGAAAAGGGACACCGCACAAACCAAAGTGACCTCAGTTGGCTCTGCCTGAAACTGTAAGTGCAGTTCACGTAGCTATGGTTACGAAGGCCAAGTGCTGACGTGAACATGACCGGACACAGCGAAGGAGACCCTGGCACAGCGGAGCACACCTGTCCTACACGAGGGCGCTTAGGCTCGTGTTTGTTTATTTCTTTGTATAAACACAGTAATGTCCATGGAAAGAGCGACACACTCAGAGACCAAGGCAGCCCTGATTCCTACCTGGGGGTCCCCAGCGGTGGAAGCTGCAGTGGCATCGAAAAGCCCAGTGTTTCTCCAAAAGGCACACCCAGGTCGCAGTCAGAGTAGGGCATCCCGAAAACAGCCGCCCACATCACCGCCCTGCTCACTTCTGCTCGTTCACTGTTTCCCCCGTCAGCATGCCCGGACCCTCTTCCGGAATGAGGGCCAGGAAGGGTACTGCTATGACTGACTATCGCAGGTCACTGTCAGCTGGCCCGTGGCTTTCCCTACAGAGACACTGCTTTCCACCCGGGAGATTTTGTCTCGCATTTAATTTCCCCTCTAAATCAGGACCCAGCGAGGAGAGTAGCATGTGATCAGTAATTCAATCGAGCTGATGCTCATATGCAGAATTAATTTCATTTTTCTTTCTTTCTGTCTTTCGTCCTTTTGAGATAGGGTCTCTCTATGCAGTTCAGGCTGGCCTTGAGCTCACTTTGTAACCCAGGCTGGTCTGGAACTCACAGTGATCCTCCTGCCTCAGCTTCCTGAGTGCTCGGTAAATAAAATAATTCCAAAGGTGTTAGAAGGGGACATGGATGTGTGCAGTTAGCAATGCAGGAGAAAGTCACCCTGGGGGCTACAGTGAAGGGGGAGCAGGTGTCACTCCTAGACGTAGGGTCATCCAACATCTGGCACCACGAGGGTCCGTTCAGCAGATGCAGGGTCCCCTGAGGAACCACACTCTAGGGCTGGGGCCCCAGTCAGCAGGGCAGTCTGCCCCTAGGGTGGGCGATGGATCTGAGGTCAGGCTGGGGACTGAGTAGATTGTTATTTTGTTGACTTAAACGAGCTCCTACATGTTCAGCTGCAGCAGCTGGCCCCAAATACCTGATGCATTTTTGGATCGAAAGCATTCGACAGAGATGACCGTCGTGACACTCAGATTCTCTCACTCCGCACTCACTGCGTTTGGTGGGAAACCGTGTGTGAAGCTGTCAGGGGTCCTTGTGAGGCTCTCCGTGCACGTCCATCACCTCCAGTAACGTGCACCTCACGCGGGGCGGAACGGCTCATGCAAACATTCACCTGTATTTAGGGCTCCATGTTTTCTGTCCTTCACTCCAAGAAGGCCTGTGTGTTTGTCGCCCCAGGGGAGCTGATGCGTGGTGGGTTAGGTAGAAGCTTCCAGAAACACCTCATCCCAGCCCCACTGCTTGGCTGTGCTTTCAGTAAGGGCGTGAGGGCCAGTTGTCCCTGGGGAGAAGAGTGCTGAGTGCTTTCAGGGACAAAGTGGAGGCCGGGAACTTGCAGGGCAGCCAAGACCACCAGGAGGAGACCCTCTGAAGAGGCAAGGGAGGGACTGTCGGGGTAGTGAGGACACACATGGCGTTCCCGGCAGGGTCGAGCTGGGTGGGGAACGACAAGCCCTGGCTGGGAGCAGCCCAACAGTGCCCTCAGGCCCAGCCTGGGCAGGGACCCCAAAGACTGCCAAGGAGAGCATGACCATGAGAGCCAGTGTGGACCATGTCTGGATGCTCCCACGCAAGGCCCTGGGTGGGGGGCAGGGGCCTGGGCGCCTCCACCCTGCATTTATCTCTCCATTCGAAGGAAGGAGCCAGGGCTCCGATTTCAATCTACTCCAGCTTGCAAAGCAAACAAGCAAACACGCTGCTGCGAAAGCGCCGGCATCTGCGTGCATGGTGGTGGAACATTCACACCTGCTGCACGTGTTTTAAACCCCAGCTGCTGGTGCAGAGTTACAGCCCGCACCTTGGGCTTTCGTCAAGTGACACAGCTGTGGAACTTTGGTGGGGGGACCCAGTTGGTGTCATTCAGAACCCTCACCACGGAGACAGGCTCCCTGGAGCGGCCACATGACCAAGGCAAGGTGGTGGGTCGCCCTGCAGAGCTCACTTGGAATGGACCCACAGCCACATTCTCCAAAGCCCCCCAGAGGCTCTGGGGGGGTCAGAGATGCTGTGTATCCCAAGAGCATGTCCCCTGCCCACTCCTGATGTCACAGTCGTGATTCATTGGCGGCATCTGCGCGCCACCTGCACTAACACTTGCGGGATAGTTCTCTACATATGGACTCACTTTTATGACTTAAATAAATTTACCCTCACCCTAAACAATATCCCCGAGATGGCCAGTGTGGAGTGCGGCGTGCGTGCCTGTGCGGTTCAGTATGCATGCAGTAAGTGCAGAACGACCCAGGGACAAAGGTGCACGTGGGCCTGCTTGGCTAATGACACGACATCCTGCAGTCGGGGTCCGGAAGACGCCGCAGAGTACACGCACCCACTGAAACACGGGGCTCTGGGTTCCGGCTGCATTTTCCTTTTCCCCTTTGATCTCCATTTCTGAACTTCGATAACTTTCTGGTGGTGTAAGTGTGAATGTGTAATGGTACCAAGTGAGTGAGAGAAGGAAGGGAAAGAAAGGGCAGAAGGAAAAGGAAGGGGTGACATAATCCAAGAAGCAGAGAGAAGAGAGGGAAAAAGAAGTCCTGGAAAGCTACTCAGAGAAAAACATTAATAGCACAGGCATCTCTGCTTTTGTGTGTGAAACAGTCACATCAGGAAGTCTGTTTATCAACATAAGGTCGCCTCCTGAAAGGGGCAGTGCTATCCACTGAAGGACACAGCCAAAGCTGTCCCAACCAACAGCCTGGACATAGGAAGCATTTATGCTCTGCTCCCCCAACTGTCCCAGGATGCCTGGTCCTCCTGCAACTTCACCTCACCCCACGCAGACACAGCTAGCAGAAGGACCAGCCCTCCCTCGCCTCCCTACTTACCTTATCAGCTCAGGAAGAAATTTCTGCAAAACTCTTCCTCTGGTCACTGCTATCTCTGGGAACCAAATCCATTAAGATATTTTTGATCCTTACTCATGCTATTTTGAATGTCTGGTGCACAGGAAGGAACCGATAAAAATAGAATTACAATGCCCTTACCGCCAAAGTAGCAATGGAGCTGATTAAGATTGATGTCTGAATAAATATACAATAGCAGGCCCCACATTTTAATAGCCTTTGATGGGAGCAGAAAAGAAATGCCATTTTCCCTGGCTGCATGTGTATGCATTTCTCTTCCTTACCAGGTATTATATTTCCCTTAAAATACGAGCCCTCTTTTTAAAAATCATTTAAAGTAGTATGGAGGAATAATATGAAATAATGGGGAAAATTCATTGAACACTTTCTGGATAACGGTGCCGGCTGTAGGAAGCTCACACTAACTCCTCTGGACTCAGAGCAAGCAACCAAGTAAGGACGCCTGGATACTGGTTCTGCTGTTTTTATAGAGGAAAAAGGTCAAAATCAGCGTGGCACAAGACAGGACCCAGGTCCAGCTCTGCCTGCCTCTCCGTAAGTACGTGGGAGCACAGTTTCCCCGGCGCCCCTCCTGCTCCTGCGCAGCTGAGGAGCCCGCGGAGCCAGTGCTGTGAGCCCTGAGTGGAGAGCTACACGCCGTCTCCAAGAATGCCTGCTGCCAGGTAAGTCCCCCACACAGCGCGCTACCATCACTGTCACCACTGCTGTCAGTCACAGCCTCCACTCATTAGGACATGAAGTTCTTCTTGCTCTGTGTTTATGAATCTGATTGTATAAAACAAGCAAATGTCTACAAAAGGGATGGGGTTTAATCTCCAGGATTTCTCTGAGGACTTCATGTTATTTGTCCTAGGAAGGACCCAGAGAACTCTTGCGGAGAACCACCGGCTCTCCAGAACCGTGTCCTTCTACCAGCAGCACCAAGTTTATATGGTCTGCAGCCACCTCCGCTCAGAACCTCACTTGCCTGGGAGCAGCTGCACTTAGCTTAGCCTGGGTTCCTTCAGTTGTCTGTTTTAATCCTTCTACTCACTTTTATTTCAGCATATTTCTCTTAGGTGGTTGTATTGTTTAATTTCACTCTTAAGATACAAATAGGACAACCCACCCTGAAGTGGACATATACAAGTTTACAAGAGATTTTAGAATTTTTTAAAATTTATTTTCTTTTTGGAGGGTTAGAGATCAAACCCAAGGCACCGTGCATGCTAAGGAAGCAGCCCTCTACCACGGAGCCACATCCCCAGCCCTGGAAACCTTTCTCCCTCACCGGTCCCCATTCCCCTGGCCCAGCGTGGTTCTGAAAGCAAACAGATTCTGTAGTAGCCTGCAGACACCACTTAAAAGCAGACTGTCGGCATCTTTGTAATACTCATAGACTTCTGGAAATCTCCAGTCAGCTGAACCCCCTAGATCTATGTCACGTAACTTTCTTATTCTTCCTAGCTGAGGCTGAGGGCTTTTCTATTGCCACGACACCTTAGTCCTCCTCAGCCTGCCGCTTGGTGCCCTCATCCTGTGCATGTACGTTTCTAACTTTCAGGACTCTCCACAAACACGCCTCCAAGGATGACAGGGAAAGAAGCTTGCAAAGCTCTGCTACCCGGGAAGGATTCCAGTTGTATCCTGAGCAAACCACCCAACATCCTTCACGACAGGACTCCGGAAAAACACTCAATTAGTAGTTCATTATCACGTTACCAGAATCATTCCAAATAAGCCTGCAAGCCAGAAATCTGATCTTAGTATTTCCCTTGCCCTCTGCCCATCAAGGCCTACACCTCCCATCCATACTTCTAACCATGATGTGACCTGTGTCTTCTCTTCCTCATCTGTGACAATGATTTGAGCAAATTCCTCAACACCTTTCTCCTGGACAATCCCAACTTCCTGATGAGTGTGCCTGGTCCCACGTCTTCTTCCACTCCCTGCATGTCAGTCCACGTGCTGCTCGAGTGCTTTACAACAGATCGGTGTAGCTAAGTATTTGAAGGAGCTGGGGATTCGATCCCAGCTCCTTCACCTGGCATGTCAGACCCTGGGGCCTCTCGCCCCATGGCACGTTATGGTGTAGGGCAACGGGACAGCTCACACATCCTAAACACTCACTCCTCTGCATCATGTGCACTGCTCTGAGCCTCCGAAAAGCCCTCTTCTCGTTTCCTCTTCATCTACCTGAAGGAGCTCCTTACCCATCAAATTAGACCAAGGGCTCGTTTGTCTGTTTCACAGCCATCTTCCAAAATTAGCTGTAGCACTTGTGACAGTCTGCTAAACGTTCTGCCTGTCTCTCTCTGCGATAAGAGATTTAGGGGGCCCCCTCAGGTCAGTATTTTGTTCCATGAAGTTTCTCACTGTAGCACTGAGCACTGTCTGCTACTACCTCAGGCAGCCTCAATGAACCTTAGCTAAATTAATAAACAAATAAAGCCAAGACATCCTAGGGATAAGCTTGCAACATCATGGCAGAGCTCCGGAAGGATCCCTTCAGAGCATGCTTCTCCCCTAGTTTGCTTTCTTTTTCTCTTAAACACAGAACCCATGGCTCAGTGATGGGCAAATAATTCATTTAAAATTGAGATTCAGAATGCTCGCCGCAAGCCTTGTGCAACAACAACAGAAATTGTTTTCAAGACCGATAAGCTCCAAGTGTGATTTTTGTCAATCCCACACTTTTTTTTTTTGCATTGCATCCAACACAATATACACAGCTTGCTGAATTATGCATAAGAGGTAAGGGAGGGGAGGGCCTCGGGGACACTGTAGGACACTGATGCACTGGAGATTTCCATCCACTCTGATGCACACGAAGTGTCGAGTACATTTTTTCTCTAAGCAGGTTCCCACTCCCAGAGTCCCTAGATGGAGACTGGATGGATAAACCAGTAGAAAATGCACCCAGTGGAGTATCGTTATTACTCAGCCTTAAAAAGGATGGAAATTCTAATATTTGCTACAACGTGGATGAACTTTGAAGACATGGTGCTAAGTGACACATACCAGTCACAAAAGGGCACAGGTTACAGAATTTCACTTACTCGCAGTGCCTACAGTAGCTAAATTCAGTGAGAAAGAAAGTGAGGTGGGATTAGTGTTGGGATAGAATTTATGCTGGTTAAGATAGAGACTCCAGGGAGATAGTGGTGTTGGTCACACAGCAGTGACGTTCTTATTGCCACTGCATTACATGCTTAAAAATAATTTAAATGGTAAATTTTGTGATCTGTATCTTATAACAATTAATAGAATAGGGTAAAATACTAAAATGCATTTTCTATAAAAAGGATAAACATACCCTGAAATTTGTATTTCCATTAAAAATTTATCTATACAACTTTTCGTGTAAAATTAATTTTTGGTAAAAAACCAAAAAATTTAAAGCTACTATTCCAAAGTTTAATTTTAGTAGCCAAACTATCTATGAAGATAGTGGTGATTTGACAGCAATCTCACACTTCTGAACATTCAAACTTTTTGGCTAATTCTCTTTGTTGAGCGCTCTTAAACATAATGTTGTATGCATCTCTAGCTCACTCTTGTTATGCAGCCATTTTCTCTGCACACTTCTATAATCATTTTTTGAATCCCATAACCCAGCTCTCTAGCAGGCAGTGCTGCCTCCTCCCCAGATCTGCACTTCTGAGCAGGGACAGGTCCCCGCACCCACAGCTGTCACGCTCCATTGGACACCTCAGTCCACCTCACTCCTGGATCTGAGGCTCCCACCTGGAAACTTCTGTGGCAAAAGAGGTGGGGAAACTGTTTCCTCAGAAGCCAATGCCACTCCCAAGGGAACCTCCAAGAGGTGCCCAGTGACCCCACTTTCTGGTATTCGTGGCCCATGTGGAGTTGCTGCTCTTTCGGGTATGTGCTGCATGCACCTAGTGACTGGCTTCTAATGGAATTACCCCCAAAACAAAGGGGTGAGGTTTGTAGTTTACCAAAAGACCATCCTGCTGGTCTTCTGGTATGTTGGCCTCTGCTCACTCTAACTCCTGGGGCTCCCTGGCTGTCAGCTGCCCTGCAAAGAGGCCTACCTGGACAGGGATTCAGGAAGGGCAGTGGCCAATGGTAACAAAGGCTGAGAACCTGAGGCCCTCATCCAACAAACTGTGAGCCACCAAATCCAATCAACGGCCACCCCAGGTACCCTAGCAATGGTTCTGCTCGAGTCAGACTGTGAAACGCAACCACCACAGCTCTGGACGGCTCCTTGGTGACAGTCTTGTGAGGAGACTCAGCTAAGCTGGGCTTCAATTCCTGACCCACAGAACTAACACCATGATCCACACTTGTTGGTTAAGCAGCTGCATTTGTGTGGCTGATTATCCCACAGAGCTATAACCAATATGCACCCACATATCCACACTGCTGGTCCAGTGTACACAAAGAAAGCCCTTTATCAGCCCTGGGTTTTCCATTCATAATAACCAACACCCATGGCTGAGAAACACAGTCCTGGGATGAATGAGAGGCTGTAGTCCTTGGAGAGAGGCTTCAGGCCAAACTGGACCAGACATTTAAGAATTTACTTCTAGCAATAGTGCTCATCTTAGCACATGGCTTACATTGTGTGCATCTATCTAGGAGATGGGACAGCTGTTAGTTTTGTTTGTGAAACGTTCAATTCTCTTTTTTCTGGCAACATCACACTTACTTTCCTCTGAAAACTCACTCCTATGCCACTGTTCATTCCTGTGATGCAGATGGGGCCTGCTCTACTTCTTGTCTGGCTCAGAAAGGGGCACATGACCAGGCCAAGCCAATCAAAGTCCTCTATCCTCCTTCCTATATTGATTGGTTCTGAGAAGGGCAAGCTGAGCCAATCAGAAGTCCTGACTGGATATAAAGCTCAGTAGTTACTGCAAGGCAAGAATTGGTTTGAATTGGTTGAAGCCAACAACTAAAGCCCAGGCCAAAACATAGAGACAGAGACTGATACTCACATGCGGGTGTCTGGGTCAAGCCACTGCTGAAGTCCAATTATCTTCAGGGACTTTAATTTATGTGAACCAGTAATTTCCCATTTTGCTTCACTCATTTTTAAATTAGCTGTCTGTTCTTGAAACAAAACACTTAACTAATATGCTTACCCTGGTTTGCTGCTCCAAGATCCAAAAGAAAACAAAGCAAATCAAAATGCTTCATAACTTGATAAAGAATGTTTCTAATAGAAAATAGTTTTCCTGATTATTAAAAAGCCATGGTCTTGAATATAAATTATAATGAACTTGACTCTAGAAAAGTCATTCCCTAATATCTAAGAATAGACACAGAATCTGGAATTTAGGTTGTTAATGAAACCTTGGATTTCCCTCCATCTTTTTTTCTCCCTTGAAAGAAAATATCAACATAAATTTCCTTCCCTCTTCCTTTCCTCTCACCCTCCTTTTTTCTCAAACATTAGATAAATCACACAAACCAAAGCTGAATGAGAAAAGCAAGCCCCAGAGGATGACATTTAGTTTAATACTCTGTTTAAAATCAATTTTATTTGGGTAAAATTTATCTGCAATAAGCCCCCTCCATTCAAAGTACAATTTTAGGAACCAGTGAAATGACGAGGTACTGCCACCATTAGGAAACCACACACGTCCAGTATGCCTTCTCCTAATTTCTGAAAAATCTAGGGAAGATTTCTTTATGAATGTTTAATAAGATAAGATTCTTTGAATGTTTGATAAAAGTCACCTGTAAAGTCATCTGGATCTTGTGTTTTCTTGTTGAGAAGTTTTCAAAAATGAATTCAGTTTTATTATTATTATATATAGGACTACTCAAATTTTATGTTTCATCATAAAATTTAGTAAAAGTTTCATTTTAGTAAATGGTTTGTTTCAAAAAGATGCCAAATTTTGTTGGCACAAATTGGCTCAATATTCTTCTGTAAGCTTATTATCATTATCTATTATCTTTTTATGTTATTTACCCAGCTTTTCCAAAGCTTTGCAATAAAATTATCTCTTCTTTTTTAATATTGGTGATTCATACTCCTTCTTGCTTGATTATTATAAGCTAACAACTTTGTTGGTTTTTTCAAAGGACAAGTTTCAGCTGTTTATATTGTTTTATTAACCTCTGCTCCAAATCTTGTTAATACCTTCATCATATCGGTTTGGATTTGGTTTGCTCTTCTTTTTCTAGCCTCCTCAAGTGAGATTTCATCTTTATATTTTTTCTACTATAAACATTAGAAATTCTCCTCTATGCCATACTTTCTCTGCATCCCCCAAATTGTAAGGTGTTGTACTTTCAATGCTATTCCATTTGAAATGGTTTCTAAATTTGGGAATTTCTTCTTTGATTGATTTAAAAGTATATCATTTACAGTAATTTCCTGATACCTGGGGATCATCTGTGTATCTCATTGTTACTGATGTTTAACTAAACCTTTCGTGTTTTTTTATGTTTAGAGATAATTCTCTGCATACTTTCCATCCTTTGAGACCTACTGAAACTTATTTTTGGATTAGCGTATGGTCTGTCTTGGTGAAAATACCACCTTCACTTGAAAGGAGCAGATTTTCAGCAGCTGTTAGAAGTATTCCGCAAACATCATTTAGACACTTAGACAAAAGTTCCCGGTAACCTTGTCCAGATCCTCTATTTTTAAAATGTTTGTTCTTCTTTTGGGAGGAGAGGGTGGGGAATCTAGTGTTACCATCAGTAATGAGGGAGGCATAGTGAAGTCTCCTATTATGACCGTGGAACTGTCTCTATTTCCTTTAACACTCCAATACTTGCTTTGTGCACTGCAAAGGTCCAGTTGTAAGCGCATGCACATTTCCGCGCCCTGTCTGAGGAACTGATCTCCTTTTTAAATTCTGAATGCCCCTGTCCTTGTCTGAAATCGATACAGCCGCTCTAGCCTGCTAGGCTTAGCATCTGCAGGTGCGTCCACCTGTGTACCCCATTCATTTACGCCAAGTGACCTGTATGTCACACTTAAAGGGCCCCTCTGTGTCGAAGATGTCCTCATATTTAAAATGCGTTTTTTCAGTTAACACAGAGTTGTTTTCTAATCTATTTGGATAATCTCTGTCTTTTAAATTCATTAATGTGAATTAATAACTTAGTTTAATATTGTTTAAAATCAATTGTATTTGGATAAAATTTATAGGCAATAAGCCATAATCATCACAGTTTTACAAAATACTACACTGTTCATTTATTTTTAAATTATTTTTATCTTCTCCTTTCCTTGACTATTTTTTCCATTTGAAAACTGTTAAAATTCCAACTTGCTAATTGATACTAAGTGTATCAATTGGGTTTTTTAGACCATATCTCTTTGTATCATGTATTAGATTATCCTAGAGATTATGTATCCTTAATATTTTGTATCTTACTTAATATTTTACCATTTCATATAAAATGTAAAACTCTCACATCCACATAAGTCTCCTCACCTTACCTACTAACAGCTGTGACATTCGTATTATCTCCACGTGTGTCACTAACTCGAGACGTACAGATCAAATATCTTTTTTCTCAAAATGCTTGGGATCAGAACTGTTTCAGATTTACTTTGAGATTTTGGATTATTTGAAGAACTTACTAGTTGAGGAATGAGCTTTCCTCATCCAAAAACCATGAAATCCAAAATATCCCCAAATCTGAAGTATTTTAAGATCATGTCAGGCACTCAAAAAGTTTCAGGTATGGGAACATTTCAGGTGTGAGATTTTTGGGTTACACATGGTCTAGCTGTATAACATTTGCTTTAAACAGTTGTCATATTTTTGAAAGAATCGGTGGGCGACGTAGGTTTTTATAGTCATGTAGATATTAACCATTCCTGATGTTCTTCATTAATTCCTGACGTCTACTTGACCTGGCCGTGATTTAGCCTCCCCTGCCTGTTCCCTTCCTAATATTGTGCCTCAGCACAAAGAATTTCCTTTAGTATTTCCGTGGGGTGTGCTTGATAGCAATACACTTTAAGTTAGCTTGCCCAGAAACATTTTTATTTTGATTTTAGTCATCAAGGATTTTCATTGGCAGTAGTACTCAAGGCTCACAGTATTTTTTCAGCTCTTTGAGGAAGTTGTCCCAGTTTTCTGACTGCCATGGCTATGAGGAGAAGTCTAACGCACCGTAATCTTTGTCCCTCATGGAACTGTTTTTAATCTTGCTGCTTTAACCATCTCCTCATTTTATTTGGTCTTCAGCAGTGTGACTTGCCTGAGCATAGTTCTCTTCATAGTCTCCCTGTTTGGATTAGCTGTTATTTCTTAATCTGGCAATATATGCCTTCCATCAAATTAAGGGACTTTATGCTGGATTATTTCTTCAAATTCTTTCTCCTCTACTGTGATTCTCAAATGACCCATAAGTTAGACCACTGAATTCCTGAGGTTGTCCATCTTTTTCAATACTTACTTCTTCTCTTCAGATTGCAAGATTTCTGTCAATCTACCTTCAAGTTCATTTATTCTTTTCTCTATTAGTTGATTTACGACTAAGCCTTTCTACTGAATAATGTATCCAATTATATTCTTTCAGTTCTAAAATTTTCATCTGGGGCTTTGCTTATTCATTACAACCACATGTTCTTTATCACCCTTGACATAATTATAACAAGTGCTGTAAAGCTCTTGTCTGATACTCTAGTGCCAGCTCCATCTCAAAGTAGGCTTGTTCGTTACTTCCCTTGACAATGAGCCACAGTAACCGGCTCTTCATATAGTAGACAATTCTAAATATTTTGAAGGTTGCGTTGCAGAGGCTCAGGACTGTAATAGCCGTGTAGTTTGGATGGAAGGGTTGATGCCTCACACTAACGGGTAATCAGGGTTGCTCAGACTCAGACCCCAACCCACGCTGTCCTCGCCCTGCGAGGCCCAGGAGCTGTCAGGAGGGCTCAGTCCTGTCTCCTCCAATCCGTGCTCCAGGATGGGTGAGCGCTCAGGAGCCTTTGCAGACTCCTTACCGGGTATCGTTACCACTTACCATATCCCTCACCCCATTTCCTCTCACCCTCCTGGTGGTTCCAGTTCCTCTGAGGTCCTTCAAATTCGGTCCTTTGCAAAACAACCAGGCTTGTTGGAATCTGAGCCTCTCCACCTCTGCTGGGCTGCGACCATCCTTCGCACCGGCCACAGCTGTGGGAAACTCAGGCAACTGCTCCCTCTGCGGTCAACTCTCTCCAAACTACACGGCTCACAGGCACTTTCCAAACCCCTCCAGTAGTCTTGCTGTTTTTGTTTGTTTTTGTAGGATTTCTAGATATATATGCATGGTTCAATCTGTGAGGAGCTGACTCCTCTATGAGAACCTTACAGTGTTATTTTCACCTAGTTCAAAGCCAGTAATCATGTGTTAGGAACCTAGATGTGCGTGTGTGTGTGAGCATGTGTGTGAGTGTGTGTGTGTGTGTGTACAAACATGGTGTAATGAGTATCTCGACAAGCAAGGCAAAACATAGATAGCAGTCAGATTAATGTACACCTGCAGGAGAAAGGCAGGGGGTCAGAGAGGGGAACACACATAAGTAAATACAAATTATGATCCATGTTCCAGCCCTCAGAGCTAATGGATGGTCACTACAGTAGTCATTCATAAATAAATCACCTGACAGAACAAGGGCCTTTTCTTCCCAGTTCACAATATTTATTGTACATTTTGGATCTTGTTAACTCAGGAAGAAACTGGGGAAAAGACAAACTGAGATGGGGTACAGGGGAAAGCAGAAAGGGAAAAAGAAAAAAATAGGTAGACACAAAATAGTTGAGATGGTTACACAGCTAGTTTCTCTTAGCTCACCGAAGAGAAAGGTTTGTGCCCATACTGTTTGGACAAGATCCCATGCCTGTGTCTTGTACTCTGAATACCTGCTGTGAAGACAACAATAAGCAATATATTAATTACTGCAACTGTCCCACTAACCTGTTCTAAAAACCTGTTTCACTGTCATTTTTAGTTTTTTTCCCTTACAAAAATAAAAGAAGAAGAGCCAGACATAGACCCAGCATGACTGCCCGTCATCAATTGAAGTCTTGCATTAATTTAATTCTCGCCACCTAAGAAGAAACACTCGGAGTCCTTCTCTACTTCCTGGACCCTGAAAAGTCTGGAAATCAGTCAGATGCAGAGAAGCTTATGAAGCGGCCAAGGATTTAGGAGATTCACGTACAGGTAAAAGTCATGAGCTGTTCCACTTTAGGCCCTTCCTCAACACAGGCTAACAGTGAGGAAGCTCTGTAAGTAAACTGTCAGTCAGGCAGCGTGAGAAGACCGGTACCGTTTCTCTGTTCCCAACACAGACTGCTTGACCAAGCGACAGTTCCTGAAGGCTGAGGAGAAGGAGGTTGCACGTAAGACCCCAGAAGCAGTCCAGAGCAGGAAAAAGCCCTAAAAGCCGCTTTGCATGGACATTCCCAGAGGGGACAGGACAAGAAGCCTTCTTGGTCTGATTATCTCAAACTAGGCTGAGCAGAACACCAGGGAACATGCCAGAGGGAGGGAGGTCCCGCTGGCCAAGGGGCTGGAAAAAGTGATGTAACCACAAGTTCCTTCCCATCTCTAAGTTTATGTCTCTCTTTAAAAAGGAAAGAGAGTTCAAACCACTTCAAAATAAGATCACCAGAGACCGGGCTCAGAGGAGTGGCTCTGATCAGAGAGCAGTTTATCAGGATTCACTGTTCGGCCTCACAGTCACACACAGTGTCAAAAGGGATCTCTACCTGGCTACTGCTTCCTGGTAAATACAGGGTAAACTTTTACAAGAAAATTAAATGATTTTTTCTGGGAATTGAGAACACTGGGTAGGGGAACAATATAAAGAATACAGCCAGGACTAAAGACTTTTCTCCCCAACAATCCAAAGCTTGTCAAAGCGTGTGGGACCTTTGCTTTTGCAGGGTATTTCAAAGAGCACAGCACACAGGAAACTCCTCTCTACCTGCTCGCTGCATGGCTTAATTTTAAGAGCAGTGCATTCCTAAAGACTAATTTCTAAAGAAGAAAAGGAACCACCACGCTTCCTCTTCTGGTGTCATTAATAATAAATTCTCTCCCTTCCCCTAGGTCAAGAGAAAAACAGGTAACCTGTGGTTCTCCACTGCGTCCTCTAAAACAGCCATCCAAACACACTTTCAAAGCTACGCCTTCTAAAAATACATTTTTAATGGAAAGATCAGGAAATGTGCTAATTGCTCTAAAATTCAAATCTTCAACCAAGCGAACCAACCTCGTTGTGAGTAAGGCCTCTTCGGGGGGAATGTAATCCTAATTACTCAGCAAGCTTGGGGACATGCATGTTTACGTCGGTAGCAGATTCTGATAAGATACGCACCCAGGCGTGGCGTCTGGACCTCGGGCGCGGGGGGTGATGTTGGTATTTAGCTGTGATCCACAGGCCACGAAGGTCAGCTCGGACAAAGCGGCGCCTAATGAAGCTGCTAGTGTCTGGGGTGAAAGGGCCACAAAGCCTTTCAAATTAGCAGCTGAATCCTGACACTCATTAGCGGTTATATATGCAAGGGCTGTGCCCTACACTGCGACCAGCAAAACAGCTGAGACGCTGGGCTGTACACAAAGGAAACAAAGTAGGGACACACCGAAAGAACTGGAATCTTCAGACTGTCTCCCTCATCACGTTTGGACACTGCTTTCTTCTTTTCTGGCTTTATTTTTAAATTAATGACAGGACTGCAGTGCGCTTACTTTCGGATTCAGTCCTAGGGTAATTACCACTGTGATGAAAATGAGGCCTCTCATTGTTTGTTTTTAATCAAGGAAGGTCTACTCAGAAACTGTGACTGTGAAGATCGGTACAAGACACAATACGCCCATGTTAACTAGCAAAGCCAATAAATCACGCAGAAGCACTTATTAAAGTATCTTAGAGGACTAAATTTATCACTGATGACAAATTGAATTTGGGGCTCTGAGAATTTGTTTCTTGCACAGACTTCACCAGAGTCGGGGAGGGGGGAGCAGTTATGTCACAAGTGACATCCTGGAGACTTTCAGAGCAGTAAAAGACCAAAAAACGTCATCCAGGATCTTCACTGTCACTGGCAAAAGTTATGCATTAAAATTCTTTCCCGGCCATGCCATTAGAGTTAGGAGAATTTTTTAGGCGATGCTAATGAGAATTTTGCAAAGCAGTATATAACGTTCTCGAGTTAACACACTCTGCCTCGCCACGGGAAGGTCTGCGCTTGTCCCTAGATGACGAAGAAGAGAAAATTGAGATACAGAATCTTTCCTATGTAGCAGGGGAAATAACTTTAGTCTGTGGCAAGGTCATTTTGGCAGGAGGCAAAGTGGAAAGAAAACAAGTAAGGAAATTCACAAAACTATATTGAGCCTCCTCGTAAGTACCCAATGCAGTGCTCTTACCATAATTGTCCAAGGAGAATCACACTTCAAATACACGCAGGCGGCCTTTTTTTGACACCGCACACTTCCGCACTGCGATGCCTTGTTTTACACCCCAATCGACCACACTGTGCAGTTCATCGGACCGCACAAGCAGGTTATGTAAGTTATATTTTCTGTAAACTTTTCCTAAAACAGCTCTGCAATCCTACATCAGCATTTTCCTGTTGCCTTTTCGAACAGTATTTTCTTTCTTAACAATGCAATCAGCATATATAAAAAAACACCAAATCTCACTGGTCGGTTGAAGGCAAAGCAAGCAGCCTGAACCACAGGCTGACAAGGAGGCCACGTAAAGCTCTGGAACAAAAGCACCCAAGTGGACCTGTTTTGCAGACCGATTAATAGAAACAAGCTCCAAGGACTAATCACAAGTGGAGCCCTGTTTTGCAGATTGATAGACAAAGACACAAAGAAGGGAGGTGGCAGCCCTGGAATACAGATAAGCAAAGGTAGGCACAGGGGTCCCTAAAGTCACATCCTGTGAATGCCAGTGACGCAGGGCCCCACATGCGGGGCTCACATGCAGCTGTTAAAGGAAACACCGGAGCGCGTGCCTGCTCTGGGGATTAGCAGCCGGCCGAGCATGTGCCGCCTGCCTGCCACCATCTTGGACATTCTGAGTTAGGAGAGGAGACACAGTTGTTGATGTCCCCATCAGCCCAGCAAACCACGGCACTTGTTGATTAGCAGGAACACTTCCCAACACCCATCTTCCCCAGTGACCTGTCACACAGGGGCTGTGCACAACCCCCCCCAGAACACACACGCCCAGCGTGCAAAGTTAGAGTTCACCTCGAAATCATCCACAGACACATGCTTTTCAGCCCGAGGATGTGGCCGCTTTTCCTGACAGGAAAAATAAAACTCATCTCCTGTGAGAACGTACAAAATTCCAGGAAACGTGGAATGAAAGAAAAATAAGCCATTAACAGGAGAAAAATCGCCATTGTCTTCACGCGGCATTCCCTCTAAGTTTTCGGTTTTTTCTCTCCATTTTTATGTTATGAGCCATCTGTCCACTTTTGGTAGGGATACGGCTTTTAAAACACTTACTGCTAATTAAAAGAAGGAAACCTTGCCACTATTCCTGATAAATGATACTCACTCTTTAATGGTGCAAACCATTAAAAATGGTGAATATATGAGTTGTCTTACTGGAACTGTAAAATCTTCAGACATGAATATCTGGTTAACTGACAAGACTACCCAGTTTGGGAACCCAAATAGTCAAGCGTTGAGATGTCTTTCTGTCTCCTTTTCTTTCTTCAGCGTGATTTGTATCCTCGATGGTTTCTAGCTTCAACTATTTTCCCACTGTCATTTTTTTCTACTCCTATGTGTAGAAATTCAGTCAAACAAAAGCATCTTTGGTCTCATTCAGGACAGGATTTGATTCGATATTTTCCGAGCGAGCAAAGGGCACAGCTTTTCTCTGACACACCTGCATCCTGCTTTATCAACAATCCAGTAATTCTATCTATTGCAAAACAATATATAGAAACTGGTGAGTCTCCACAGCGGCAGCATCTCTGAAAGGACCTCGGAGGGCCAGAAGCCTGCGCGTGGTTTACAGATGAGCCTCCCGGGCCTGCAGGGAAGCTGTCCGAGAGACACCTGAACGCCCAAAGGCCAGGTTCAGCATTAATCGCACACCTGGATTCCTACTTTTGCTACAGAGCGTGCTTACCCAATAGGTAAATAAATATCTCTTCTTTGAAACAAATTATTTAGTGACACAGGCAGTGGCCATATAGCCAAAAATCCTCATTCCCAAATGCTGCCCATATGTCCATTTCTCAAAATCATATATAAACAAAATCTACAAATGAATCCTATGAGTCTTGAAAACAAAGTTGTTCTTGCTAAATGACAACATCAAGAAAAGAGCTGAGGACATGACGGATAAAACCCAACAGCCTATTTCTGACTAGTTTTGTCATCAACAGTTTCTGGCTAAGTTTGAGCCTAGCATCTTTTACTTTGTTCTGAAGGTTTGTGTGTTGATTCCTGATCCATAATAAACCCAGGGGCCCCATAGTTAACCAGTGATCTTCTAAATCATTGAGAAGATGAAAAAAAGTGTTTTTCCAGAACCATGCTGCTCCAAGCCACTTCCCAAGGCTCCTGCATCTCCCTGTAACAGGGAAAATCAGTATCCCTTATTAGATTCAGCTCTAAGATCAACCTATTCCAGAATCTCAATACTACTGTAGCAAGAGAAACAGAAACCACCATTTATTCATTCAGGCAGCCATCAGAAGCACTTAGCCCTATACCCAATTCCGTACCTAATGTATAAAATACGTAACCTGGTTTGGGAAAGAATGGAAAATCAGTGTGCTGACTCTGATTTCTTTTCTTTCTGTTTCTTTACAAACACAGCATAGGTTTTACTTAGTCTTCAATGCTGATTTACTGTAGATCTATAGGAAATTCCAGCACCCCTTTTTATTTATGCGATCTACCCTATAAATCCATCATGCCAAGCCAGAGGGGTTAAAGGTACCGAGATTAACCAATATGTGTCACCACTACTCTCTTTTATCCTAGGAAGAACATTCCTTAGGCGAGGTCCTGACCACGTCCTTAAAGTGCCCTCATCTACCAGCACTTCTCTTTTCTCTACCTTTTCATTTCATTTCCACTGCAGATTTCATGGCTGAACACTATTAGTCATAGTAGCTGTATTTACACCAAACTGATCAACCAAGCTGATCTCCTCTAACATTTGAGCAAAACAGTCTCTTGTCATGAATTAATGCAGATTTGCAGCTCACTTTGCACTGCAAAGTGCAGGCCTTAAGATTCAGATTCAGATCCAGATTCAGGTTGCTGGAGAACATTCACCGCCATTCAACACCACCTTTGTCTTCGCTGGATGGAAACACACTGCCAGGCATTACTCAGACACTGACAATGAGGCTCCAGCTAAGCGACCTTAATAACGTCCCATACGTCATCATCTAGCAGACTCCAGGCACCACTCCGTGCCTTTGGACAATGTACGGGTTCCTTTTCTAACTGAGTCCCTCTTGCTCACAATCATAAGCAACTTGCCATGCACAGAAGCCCAGCAGCACTCACTGCCCGCTTCCAAAAATTCTGTTTTCTGCTCTCACGTTCTCTCTCTCTCTCACACACACACACACACACACACAGGGGGAACGGTGGCAAACCTATGACACGCATGTCACAGAGGGCTGTTTCGATCACTGAACCTCTAAAAAGTTTCCATTCTGGTTCTAGTTTCCTACTGACCTCATTTCTGTCGCTTCTGTCCTGGTATATTTGATCACCACAGAAAAAATGCCAAGCAAAATGAACAAAATAAAAAAATTATTTTTCAGAGAGGAAAATAGTATTTTATTTAGCATTACATTAGATCTCATTTCATTACCATGAGAAAAATAAACCATAAAAAGTGAAACTATATTAATAAGTAGAAGTCTGGGAGCCGAAGAGATTTGTCTGATTTCCAAGCTTTGGGAAACGGGCACCCTCATTTCCCGGGCAGGTAGCTTTCCCAGCGCTGCAACTGAAAGGCCAGATTTCGTCCCACTCATGGTTACAAAGGTTCAGTTCATGGTGGGTGGCCCTGAAGCAGAATTCTGGCAGAAGGATGTGGCGGAGGAAAGGTACTCAGTTCGTGGTAGCCAGAAGCAGGAGAACAGTGCCAAAGGCACAACCCCGTGAGCCACCTCCCGCGGGCGCCAACTGGCAGCCATACATTCAACTATGAATGTCGGTGGGTTAATTCACTGATGAGCGCAGCACCCCAACCCAGTCACCACGCTGAGACTCTTCGTCTGGGCGACCCCACAATTAACACTCCTTTCATGGCATAATAACGCTTTCCTCATGGTTGCTATGAGGCTGAAACACAATGTTACCTACAGCGCTCAAGTGTCGTGGCAGTTGTGAGTGACGCTCAAGACGTGGCAGTTATTATTCTTTGCTCAGCCATTTGGAAGATGGGACGTGGCTCACGGAGATTAAATAACGTATTCGGCAGAGTATGTAAGTCCTCAGTGTTGAAACTGAGACTCCAGCTTGCTGGGGCCAGCCTGTCTCTAAGGCTTTATATCACCCTTCCTGCCTCCTTTGGGAGGTAGAACCAGGTTGTGACTGACTGCTGGGGGGATCCTGCCAGGAATTCACTGGCCAGAGGAGAGGGACTAATAGTTTATGGGGAGAGGGGATTAGCAAGAAGAGCATAGCCCAGCGTCCAGGAAGGCTTCCGTGTCAGGGTGTTGCTGGGTACCAGGGCTCCACAGTCCTCTGCCAAGCTGTCCACAGGGTCCCAGAGGAATCCTGGAGGGAATGAGAGACATTGGCCTCTAGAGCCCTCACAGAGCTGCCTGGAAGGACAAGGGCCTCTCCCATGGAGCACAGCACACAGCCTGTCTGGGATGACCACAAGAGGACAGCAGGTTGGCCCGCAACACTGCACACAGCTCCATGTGCCCCAAAGCCCCTCTCACCCTCAGTGCAGGTCATCAAGGGATTACAGGAACCCGCATCGGGCCGCAGGGCCTGGACAGAGCTGTGACCACATCTGAGGCACAAGCAGAGGTGCCACGCCAGAAGGCAGAGCAGCAGCAGTGACCAGAACCAGACAAATACGGGCTAGGACCCTCCTGGGCCCGGAGGGCTCGCCAGCTGGAGGGTGCTAGGGAACTGCTCCCTACCCACAGGCCAGACTCTGACCCGCAGCACATCAGGGTGTGGACTTTTCTCCTGTAAAACCTTACTCTCTGGAGCACAACACACAAATGACGCCAGTGTTCCCTCCTGTCCCCACACTCCTCATTTCCTGCAAGCTCCGCTCACCCCAGAATTCTGACAGCCCCTAAACAGCAGGGGCCTGGATTTCTGAACCCTTTTTAAAAACTCAGTGGCAACAGCTGAGTCTTCTAGATGAAAGCAGCCGCTTCCTGAGTTGTCCTTGGTCCAGAAGTAGGTGGACACCGTCATTCCCAGCATATCCTGCTTTAGTCTAAGAACCTCGAAGGGGAACTCTAGGGTTCAGGCCTGATTCTGCCCAAACCAGACTGTGATTTCTTTGGGCCAGGTTTCTGTCACTCCTTTGGGTCAGGTACCTCTGCCTCAAACTCCCTAGCTTGGTCCTTCTGTCCAAAGGGAAGCCCCTGACACAGAAGCACTATGAACTCTGGCTTTTGGGAATGATCATTATTAATGAAGTCTTGCTTATGGTACAGAATCACCGCGTGGCCCAAATGAGACAGCAGGCTTCAGCGTTCTGTGAGTGAAAAGCACTCTCCAAATGCAAGCTATTTATCATCGTTGCTCGCGGACTGAGTTGAGCTCTCTGCCTGTGCACACAGAAATGTAAAAGATGCCAGAGGCAGATCTGAGGCCTCCTGCACTGTGGATTTGTCTTCCGCCCTCTCTGCCTCCTCACCCACACGGTGGCCTCCACACACCTGCGGAAGGCCTCAGGCCAGGCGGCCAGGCTGAGTTGGGTCCCACAGCACCAGCGCTGCGGGAGACAGCTTTGGAAGCGTTTTCTCTTCCTGCGCTGCTCTGGCTGTCAATGGAAGTAGAAAACACAGTGACGGTTCTGCTTTCTACTTTCGCAAATAAACAGGGCTGTTGTTAAACCAGAAGCGAATCTGATCCTGCACAGCTTTAAGAGCAGTCAGCTGCATTCTGAAAAAAGGCAAAAATGTAAACAGAGCCCTGTAATTCTAGAGCCCGACAGAGCAGGCACGGATTTCATAATGGGAGAGCTGGTGGGCCCCAGGCCAAGGAAAATGAAACGTTAGCCTGGGCCTTTAAAGGGAGTCGTGTAAAAGCAGAGCGCATATTTGCTTAACACTGGCTCTAAGACCTTTCCTGTGACCGGCTGTGTCGGAACCACCCTGGATAAAAACAGAGACCCCTGAAAACAGGCTTCAGAACCAACACTGCAAACTGCACACTCCATCCTGCGAGGCCAAGGACTTTCCTACTTCACAGAGGGGATGTTCCTTCTCTTTCTTTTCTTCATTCTCTTGGCCCAACTTAATTACAAAGTATGACTGTGAAAATAAAATAAATGAGCCCATTCAGGCCGCCCCATGTCTGAATTCCATCACATGAGCTGCCAATTGGTTTTCTAATCCTCTCCTTCGATAGCTGCTGTTAATTTGTTCGCTGTTTCGAGAACTCGAGGACTGTCAGCAAAATACACGATGCATTACAAAACTTATAATTGGAAATAAAAACATCTGACGCTTTTCTGACAGGGTAGACATAAAGCCCCACAGTGCTGATCAGAACGAGGAAGCGGAGCCACCTCCCCGCTATTTGCATGCAAACACAATTATACACGCTGCGGACAGTGGAATAGACACTTAACTCCCACTTGGAAAAGTGCTGAGAAAATGGCCTCGAAATGAATGCATGAACTCAACGTGTTTACGATGGGAAATGAGGGGAAGAGAGCAGAGGGGAAGAATCCTGCACGCATTTCCCTTGAAAACGCAACTTCGTGGTCTTTCTCTGCCTTTTGCAGCCATTTTAGCATTGCGCTGCCTGTGCCCGCTGTCATTTTCCTGCTGCAGAAGTTAAGGCACTTCCTCCAAGGTTACTGCACCTGACAAATTACACCTGGGTCCACTAGGACGCGGAGAAAAGGTGCTCTTTGTTCCTGACCTCTTGGTCAGCCTGGAGATCGGATTCCCGGCCTTCAGAAAGCCCACTGCTATTCATCGAAAGCCGCGGGACGGCGGCTCCAGGTTTCTCTGTGTAGGAGAAAGAGGAGCAGGCCAGAGCGGAACAGTACAATCGCTCTCCCTGTCCCTGCAGCCTCTGCGCTTTTTTGCTTTTTGCAGCCGAGCTGCTCATCAATTAGTATGTGGGTTATTTCCCTACATAGCATCGTAGCATCAAAAGAGCAACTGAAACCGTAGAAAAGCAGAGGCTAGTCGGTCTTTTTAACTGCCAAGTCCATGAGCAAGTTTACTGAAACCTGCTTGTCATCTTGCCTTGGCCATGGATTCAGCAACCAAAAATACAAATGACTTCCAAATCCCTCCTCCCCTCCACCCTGGCCAGCCAAGTCATTAGCAAGGCAGCCACGGCTTGACAGATGTGATTTTTGTCTCCTCTCACCAGCCACCCTCAGGCATCCCAGAGCTGTGTGCGCGTCGGAAAGGGGAGCCTGAAGGCCACCACGGAGGGGGTGCCGGGCACAGGACCCCCGAGCTCCCAGGCTGACCGGATGATGAGGACACAAGACCAAAGGTGGAGAGGAGACAATCACAGCAGGTAAGCAACTCTGGGAAAGAACTGCGAACAGAAGGCGCCTGCTCCTTGGAAGATTTCCCCAAAATGCCTGGAAGAAGGAGGGGGTCCAGGAGTCACAGTAGGAGCCCCCGGAAGAGGTATCCCTGAGCCCCTCCCCGCTGCCTGTCCCAGCAAGCTTCCGGCTGACTCCTCTTGGGCTAGGACACGGAGCTGTCCCCAACCCCATCAGACCACACTCCAGTCCTCTCCCTCGGGGGACCTGCTCTGTCCCCCAGCACGATCCAGCTGCACAGGCAGGTAGGCAACGCCCGGCCCCAGGTGTGGTAAGGCGTTTCCTCCAGAGGAACTGCTTTACCTGGTCATGCCGGAGACAGTACTGAGTCCTCCTAACCCTTACGTAGCTTGCAGCTGTGATGCCGTTACAAACCACGAATACACACGGACAGCTCTTCTCTGACACCAAACTCAATCAGTTATTTATTTACTTATTGGTGGAAGTCAAATCCAGGGCCTTCCACATGTAAGCAGGTGTTCTGCTACAGTGTTGTTGTTTTTTTGTTTGATTTTTGTTTTTTGTTTGGAATGCCTATAACAAGGTGGAAATGCTTAGTATCGAGGTTCTTGGTTTTCTGTTTTTTAGTTAACAATCACTGTCAACATTAACAAGTCAGTAGTTAATATTTGGCTTGGAATATTCCTTGGCAAGGCATGGAAATCAAATGGCTCGGCTTCTGTGACTCAGGTTTGAATGTCTACGGGGCTATGAGGCTGTTATTCTCCTCCAGAGGGACCCCAGGGCCTGAAGAAATGTAAATCCGGAAGGGAGAATACAGGTAGCTACGGCAGGAAGTCATCCAACTTCACTTCTGCTCAACTTCTGATGTGAGAGGTCCCACGCCGCACTGCCCAGGGCATGCTGAAATGCAAGCATGCCCTCCTGTACGTGTTTTCCTTGAAGATTTTAACCGTGGTGAGTATGGAAGTGGGTGGCACATGAAAGACCCCAGGCCGGACCTCACCCCCGTTTACGCACTAAACAGACGGTTCAGGGACTCGCCCACTGCACTCAGCAGTCTGCAAGGGCCGGGCCTGGACCCAGCACCCAAGTCTCCTACGAATAGATTGGAGCATGAGCGCCTCTCGCAGTGGCTGTGCACGTGTCTCGGACGCCTGCTGGCCCTCAGTGGTGGCGAATCTCAGCGGGATGCTCGGACCATGGGAAGCTCTGAAAGGGCCATACTGCTCTGGCTGGTTGGCGCCAGAGCTAGAGAAACTCTCTCTTCATAGGCCCCGTGAGAGCAAAGCAATGTCATTGTTTCCTACATTATAGGTGAGAAAACCGAGGCATGGCGATGTTAAGAAACCTGCCCAGGTCCCGGGGTTGGGTGGGTGGTAGAAGCAAAGAACAGCATTCATGCTGCATTGAAATGCTAATCCAGACGCCGCCACTCCGTTCGGATTATCAGCAGCCCTGTGGGCCTGGGGCTGTTCATTTAATGAAGTATCTTACAACAAGATCCCAACAACCAGTATCTCCAAAAAGCAAGACAAAACTGAAATTTCCCTTCCATCCATCTCTGCATTCTCGAGGAAAGCACCAAGTACCAGACTCCCATGGATGGGAAATCCCAGTTAGTGACTTCCTTCCTCGTAAAGGAGCACCCAGCAGGGAGGAGTTCAAGTTCTGCGGAAACCCCCCAAACACATAACATCTAACAGCAACTTTAGGGTAGTGTTTCAGGAGACCAATTAACGCTGCTTATTCTCTGGACTTTCTGTCCTTTCCAATATTAAAATCCTGAAGAAATCTAAGGGACTTCCATCTGGTTCTGATACAAATTTGCAGTCTACACTCCCACCATACGTGGGTCGCGTCTCTACAGCACATATGTAAGTTTGCTCTGGCTCATGTTTGTCCCTTGAGATGCTGCAGGACTGCTCAGGACCCCGCGTCATCCCCTCCTGCACAGCGAGGGGCGGGAACCCGGCCGGGCTATGCCCTGTTCCCAGCAGAGTCACGTGGGCTCGGACGATCCAAGACACGGCTTCTGTCCATCTCGGCAGCTGCCGAGCCCAGGTCCCTGGGAGTCCTGCTCGTTCAGGAACAGTCTGAGGTGTCATGTGCCTTTTGAAGATTGCTCGAAAACATCTTGGATTACTGAAAGACTGGCCTTGGCCCGCAAGGTGGGTTTCTGGACAAGCAGAGACCATCCCTGGATTGTGGGCCTGCTGCAAGGTGCTGGACTGAGAAGCCGGCCTGTGTCCCCTGCCCGGAAACACTAATGCCAGCATCCTGCGATGCCCTGAGACCAGCTTCCCGACTACACTTTGACAGGACTAATTTCTGCTGTTTGTTCTCTTGTCCTTTACCATACCAAATAAGTCAATGGCATTAGAAAGCTGGATCGAAAGTGGGTCTGCAGATGCTGAGCACTAGTGATGACCCCGTCCCTCAGTCGTACCATCCGCCCCGAGTTTGACTAGTTTGGGTCAAACCAAGATGCTACCACTGACTCTGGTGTTTCCTGAGCAGAGCCCTAACTCTCCTGTGCCTGAGTTTTCTTATCAGCCAGTGAGCATCCTAATGGTGCCCATCTCTTTGAGGATTTTGAGGAGTAAATGAGATAATGGACATAATGAATTTAGAGAAATATATGGTTCATGGTCTTTCTTATAGAGCTCATAATCATTATCAGGTTGGTTTGGAACAGAATCGTATTTCCAATACTTTGTATACCCACTGTTTGGTCCTCCTGGATTCCACTCAGTGAAGCCAGAAAAACATTACCTGCAGTGTCTCAGGTTTGTATTTATAGAGGACAAAGTGAACTGCTGGGTGTAGAAGCCAGCCAGAATTCACTGTGGCTGCCTCTTCTGCCCTACCGCAGCTCCGAATAAGACGGGAAGGCTAGCTCCTCCCAGTACAGACCCGGAGCCCTCAGGGAGGACCTAGAATCCCCAGCTGTCGGGGAGCATCTGTGTCAGTGCTCTCGCATTGAAGGGGCAAGCACTGACTCTGCGGCTCAGTGCCTCATCCAAGTTCACCTAAGTACTTAGTGGCAGAGGCAAGAGCAGGAAATGAGGAGTTCTCCTGCAACAAATGGCCAGGCACGCATGTAAGCCTTCGAAGACCTCTCCCGTCTACAGCCCCACGGCAACCCCCAAGCAGGCTGTCCTCACCTTCACCATCTCAAAGGTGCAGAAAAGTTCGGCTTCCTCGGTCAAGGTGCTTCTTCCAACCCAAAACTGGCTACACAGGGAGCCCAGACCCCAAGAGCCCCACAGGCCCCACAGGCGCTGCGCCTGTGTCCAGAGTTCCAGAGCGAGGTTCTGGGAATTCCAGCCCTGAGTGCACGTATCTCTCCAGCTGTCTGTGCACCAGCCTCGCCCTGGGGCTTCAGAAAGCACAGACCGCTCTGCTGGGCTTCATCTAAGCGGCAGGATCTGAGTTTCTGCTGTAGGCTTTAAATTCTGTCCCTACAGAGCTGGTCACTCTGATACGTAGAGAGATTTGAGAAATTCCAATCTCAGTAAGGTATCGTATGACAGTGCCCTGTGTAAAATCAGAAGGCCCTGGGCCACCCAAGGCTGATGGAATGTTAAGTGACCTTCCTGAAACATCTCTGGTATGGAGATACCTACGTGGCCCCAATCTCCGGTGTACGGATCCATCTCCCAAAGCCCTGCCTCCGTGGGTCCTGAGCACACAAATCTGTTTCTCAACAGAAATAGACACTGTGTTTTAAAGAACTTTCAAGAGTATGTGTTCTGCTGAAAATCTAGCAAGAAGCTTTCTTCTTCATCTTCTTCAGTGAAAGCACCGAAGACCAAGGCACACTTTCTCAGTGCCCAGCTACAAAACAGAAGGGAAAACTATTCGAAGGAACACTTACCAAGGTGCACCGTATATCCTGAATCCCTTCACCGTGACCTCCGAATCTTGCAAGTAAATACTGTTTGTCAGGAGGGACTGAACATTGTCAAAGTCCTCTGGTTTCAATTTGGACACAGAGGGGAAACGGTAGTAGTCCTGTTTAACAAGGTCTGCCATGAATTCCTTATCAAATGTCAGTTCGTGATTCCCAGCAATCACTATTTTATATTCATATGGCAGGTTTCCTGAAATAAGAAAAAAGAGCAGCAATTAGCACGTTCATTTCCCATCACGAAGCCCAGCAGCCGAGACTGATTAGCAGCCGGCTCACCCAAATGAAACCGCTCACACACTGCACTGCATTTCCAAGCGAACCACAATGCATTAGCCGTTCACACTGACAAAAAATGAAAATAGGCAGGAGACGGGAACTGCTGAGAAGCCAGAGGTACTGGGGCTCCATCTCGCTCTTTTGGATCAGACAGACTCACTGTGCTGAATCCATGCAATAACAAATCCCACTTCATCATTATCTGGAAGAAGCACTTTAATCGTAATCCTTCAAAGGTGACCTGGATTCAATTTGGTCCTCATAAATTAAGCAAAAAACTATTTTTAATAACTCTAAGAAATGCTAAATTTTCAGAGAATTTTCATGCCCAAGATAGGGCATAGTCAAGCATTCTACAATTTGCACATAGGAGGTGGACCACACCATGCAATTTCCTATTGCAAGTCTTATTTTAAGTTTACCTTTCAGCTGGTGGATAAAAAGATCATTATTTAAGGCCCCCTGATTGGTAGGCTAACTTTCGCCCCATTGGGATGGGAGAAGAAACTGTAAAGCTTAACCTCCTTTTAATATTTATGGTATGGAAATGTTGAGTTCTCAGTGTGTGCTTCTTATGCAAAAGTTTCCCGATCGAAATGAGATAATTCTGGGAAGAAGAATGAAGGCTATAAAGAAAAACCCAAACACCAGACTTCTGCATAGATTTATAATGTTTGAATAAAGTATGGATCATACATATTAATAACTCACACAATGCTATAAGAACCAAAATCCAAAGGGAGATGGTACCAGGCAGCTCTCCCCATCCTGCGATTAATGCCCCTTTGTCTACTCTGTCACTACTCGTCCCTCAAGCGTCACTGTCGGACCACTGCTTATTTTATTTTATTTTATTTTATTTTATTTTATTTTGGATGAAGACGAGGTAGAACAATGGCATCTACAATTCCAGCTTCCTGAGTCTCCTGGATTCAATGCAAAATTAATGTTTTTTGCTATTCCAGGAAGAATTACAGTTACCCCAGCAGGAAATTGGATCCACTTGTTGTAAGAATTGGTTCTTACAGCGAGCTAGAGTGAGTGATTTAATTAAGGAAGCTTAGCAGGAAAGAAAATTTAGGGGGAAGTGAGGAGGGGCAGTTTCTCTCCCTGGTCCATTTGGATTTCAGCAACAGTGCACCTCGAGATTGCATAGTGAGGCCCTCAATATCACAATGGTTTCTGAGACTTAGGTTGTTACTGTTTCTCTTTGGCTTTTAATTTTTTGGCTTCTAACAGTAATGGAGTTGCCTAGATAACATGTGAGTTAATGCGAAGGCTTCAGAAAGAGATGAAAATATTCTGATAAAAAATAACACTGCAGAGAGATCAAACCAGAACGTGCAGGCCAAGAGTCAGGACTCCCCTGGGTTACCTGTGCGCACTTCCACATGACAAGGCCTAGCCACGGTGATTGGCAAGGCCGTGCCCAGGAGCTCACCTCAGACAGCAAACCTCTCTCAAATCTGCCTGCTGCGAGGTCCTTGGACAAGATGGTGGAGATATTGTGCTTAAGGCACAGGGAGAGATGCATGCACAAGGCCGCATTCCCAGCACCTCACATGCTGGAAATCCACGAGGCCCCAGAACCCTAAGATCCTGGCTCTGCAACTCCACCAGCTTGATGATGCGCCCTGTATTCCCTTGTGGCCCCCCAGGGGAAGCGGGCCAGTTTCCTGGGACAGGCATTGCTCCTAGGTAGGTCTGGCTATGTGGCCCCCAAGCATGCTGCGGTCACCTGGTCACTCCATCCTTCCTGGCAAGGCTGTCCCTGCAAATCCAGCTACATGTAACTTGCCGCAGTGAAAGGGCAAGGCCCCCCAGATATCCTCATTCTACAGCTTTGTTCACCAGTGGGGGACACCAGGACACAGGGCAAAGGAAGAAGTACCTTTTCCCTTGGGGACCAGTTTAAGAAAAAGAAGGGAGGGTAGGGACGTGCTGCAAAGTAAGTCTTCGCCAGTGCACAGCATCCTTGGTGTCTTCTAAGCCACATTTTAGAGACGTGGCACAGAGAAGCAGCCACCAGCACGAACTGCAGGAGGGTGATGGCAGGTATTTACATGTGGCCACTGAGCTCATCCGGTCCCAAGAATCCACAGCAGCTCCCGACTCCCACCCTCCGCTACCTGTGCTATGAGATTGTCTGACATATTTTCTTCTCTGCTGAGCTGACCTTTCATCTATAATCTGCCAACCTTTATGTTTTATATGAAAAGTCTAAGCAGGGCAGCTGACAAATCTCCTGTTCCTTGATAGCATTTTCATTTTTTCCCCCGCCTAGATTAATTTGGAAGGCTCTGCCGTCAAGCTTCCGACTTCTTGCCATGCCGGCCGCATCACTTTCAAATTGTCAGACAGAGAGGTGCTCCCTCCTTTACCCATTTTATTCACATCCAGCCACCGAAGCCGACCTGCTCGACTGAGACACCACAACCACAGACAGCTACTCCAACGTGGGAAATTGTCCGCGCTCGGAGGAGCCTGGCTCTGCCAACTAACCAGCCCCTTCTCCCACAGCTCCGTGCCTGCCCTACTACTGAGGGGTGACATCCCTGAGGCTGAAACGAAAATAAACACCCACCGAAACTTCAGGTGGTCACGCACATGTTTAAAAGGCGTGTTTGGAGAAATACAGTATAATGGTGTCAGTAATGCTGTTTAGCTTCGCTTTTGTATTTTGACGTATGAAGTAAGAGGTTACTTGAAGAAAGCTATTAGTAATTAATAGCACAAGTCATTCACAGGTACAGAAACAAGAGAACAGATGAAATGTGGGAACCAGCTCTGGGTCAGGGGAGCCCTCTGGGCTCAAAGTGGCTGACACCACAAAAGGCTGCACTTCTATGCCCGTCTGTGTCACACTATGCTCCGTGGTGTCCCATAAACAGGCATCAGGAAATCAAAGTCAATTGGGTCCTCAGGGCTGCCCGGCAGCTCTCGCCACACCTCTCCCCAAAGCAGCCACGGAAATTCTCTCTGGGGACCCCTCCAGCCCAGGTCCCGCTGACTCCCTCCTCCTCCTCCGGGCGCAGTAAGTCTGCAAGCACGCAGGGAAAGAGGCCACGGGGCTCTTGCCCTGCCCAGTCCTCCGGGGTTCGCGTCTTCTCATCTTCGCTACAGCTCCGTCTTCCCTCTCATTCTTGTCTTCCACAATCTCCCTGGACTCTACTGCCTCTGTCGTGAGCTTGTGTCCCCCTCTCCCAAGAAGATGGAGCCAAGCAAGCCGCAGGGGCACACAAGCTGGCGACACTCGGGAGCAGGCCCTGTCCTTGCTGCTGCTTTGCGACGCCTCCTCATTTCACGTGGAAACTTCCTGGGGAGCAGGGTCCAGGAGCTGGCAGCTGGCGGGCCCAAGTCAGCCCGCAGAAGTCTTAGGGTGAGGCGTTTTGCATTAAAAAAAAGAAGAAAAACCCTGAACTGACACTGAGAACTCAAGAGCTATTACCTGAAATGGTGGGTTTCCAGCCTCTCGGAAAATCAGTCAGGCGACCTCTGGCTTCCGCGCTCCAGCAGACCTTCGCCCTCCTGGTTCTGCTTGGCCTGGCCCGGTCCTGACGGGCCACTCCACTAGCGGACCTAACGGCCCAGAGGCCAGGGCTCACTCAGCCTTTGTGGGCTCTATTCTGTTCTCTCGGGAAAGCGGCTCATAACCTCCTCCCGGCCGCAGCCAAGGCTTCCTCTGGATTTTCACCTCTGCAGATCCCGCCAGGGGCCTCACTCCCTGACAGCCTGCGTCAGTGCTCTGGATCCCTGGCTCTCCCATCTCCCATCTCTTCTCCCTTCCCACTCTCCTCCTCCCCTCTTACGGGCACTGCTGACTTCCTCTTTCCGCATGCCCCACATTTTTGTTCTTTGTGATTCAAAGTTAAAAGGATTGCACGTGGGTGGCCCAGGGCCTCAGGGCTCCCTGTGTGTCAGCTGCACCCCTGCTTCCCACAGTGCATCTCCCTGGCGGGCTGGGCTGCAGGGGTGGTGGGGTAGAGGGTGGCAGGGGTCTGAGCTTCCGCTTGCTGTCATCCGGGCGCGCTGACTGCTGCTGCTCCACGACCTCGCTTGCTCTTCACACGCAACTGGTCTGCCCCAGCCGCCAAGGCATGGAGAGCACCTGTGGTTCTCTGGCTCAAAGCACCGGATTCGGTGCTTCCTCACACGAGGCACACAACGGCGATTCCTGAATTCATGACAGAGTGAACAAACCTCTGCAGAATTTGCCGTGAGCTTCCCATGAGTCCAGGAACAAGGCTTTCTGCCTTGGTCTATGACAAAGTACAAGCCATTGTCATAACATCTTCCAGCGTCCTCTGGCCCCTGACACCCAATCCAGCCAACCAACCTCCAATGAACCTTTTCTACAGTACAGTTTCCTCGACTGTACCCAGGAGAAAGTAACAATCCTACCTCTAAGGTTCGGTGCAAATCAAACTTAACCCAGCACCTCAAGAACCTGCATGGTTTCTGACATTTTGTATTCACTCAACAGACACCAGCCACTCTGTCTGTCAGTGCTTGGAGCTCCCTGTGGGGCTGACGCTTGCTGTCCTGAGTCCCAGTGCCCAGTGATGGCACCAGGGAAGAAGCCAGCCCTTCTGCCTGCCAGCCCAGGAGGCTCTCAGGCAAAGCCAGACCTGCAACCGCTCAACAAAGAGGCTCAGTGTCCTCCCTACTCCTGCATCCATGCTGACCCACTCTCTGTCTGTCCCATCAAACAGACGTCCTGTTCTAGAGGGGTCTCGCTCCATGTCACGGACCTCTCCTCCATGGGACAAGAGAGGCGGGCTCCTGTGAGAACGCCGCTGTGCTGGCTCATCACAGGGCCAGCCAGCACTGTCCTGGCTCTCACTGCCAACCCCTGCCTTCCTCCTGGGACTCAGAGCACCTACCCAAGGGAGAGAAGGGGACCTGACAGAGGGCTGTGAAATCAGGGACAAGTGTGCACCATTTAAAAATCCTCAGAATGCTACAACTAGAAATTCCATTTGACTCAGCTATTCCCCTTCTAGCAATTTTGCTGAAAGACATGAAGACATCATAGTGTAATGACCTATGCATTTCCATGTTTATAGCAGCACAATTCATAATAGCTAAACCTTGGAATATACTTCATCCATCAGCAGATGAATGGATGATAATGTGGCATCTGTGCACCATGGAGTACTACTCTGCCATGATAAATGTGAATTATTTGTAGAAAAATGGACACTCCTTCAGACCACAATGTTAAACGAAATAAACCTGACATGACATTTAAACATCACATGGATATTCTCATACAAGAAATGCAAAGTATAAATAAACAGCAAAACAAACAACAGCTAACAGGAACTAGGGAGACAGATTGCTCTCAGAGGGGAAAGGGCTGAGAAGGGAGAGTGGATTTTAATAAAAGGAACTAGGATGTGTGAAGTACTTGTACCCATTCCACTCTAGGAATGTGAATATTAACTAAACACATG
The DNA here is from genome assembly GCA_004027295.1 of Dolichotis patagonum. Lineage (NCBI taxonomy): Eukaryota > Metazoa > Chordata > Mammalia > Rodentia > Caviidae > Dolichotis > Dolichotis patagonum. Next base: position 83,250 of record PVJX010003055.1, read on the forward strand.
TACTAAAAAATAATGAAAAATAAACATATATAAACACTGCTTTGGCCAATCAAGATGCCCTAGCTAGTGTATTACTCTCCTCCCTGCCAAAAAATTAATGTCCCTCCAAGTTATGGATTGTGTGACTACAACCTGTTTCTCTGCTATAGGCAGTACAGAAGGTATTTAGACCCACGATCAGCTTTCGATGGCCTGGGAAACCGCTGGCCATCTGCCGGAAGTCAGCTCTTCCTGTCGGAAGTCAGCTCTTCCTGGAGCTCTTCATCCTCTTGAAGGGGATTCTGGGAAATGCAGCAACCAAAAGGCTCCTTGGGATGGGGCTGATGCCAAACACCACCTGCCCCACACTTCAGCTTTTATCAGAGACCTTCGCCTTTGCCTCTGCACATCGGCCGAAGCCCAGGATGAGGCCGGCCTGCGTGGCAGTTCTTCAGATTGTGGTGGTGAGCCAACGTGGCTTTCCAGGCTTCCCCAGGAAAAGAAAACCTAGTTCCATACAGGTGGCACATTTTAAGATTTCTAGTCCCTCTAGGCTTCTAAATTGCAGATTTGAAAATATATGAGGGAACCAAGATTATCTCTAATAAAAGCCTCCCAGGAAATAAAGCTCACTGGGCTGGGGATTTAGCTCAGTGGCTTAAGCGCCTGCCTGGCAGGCACAAGGTCGTGAGTTCGATCCCCAGTACCAAAAAAAAAAAAATAAATAAAGCTCACTTTGGAGCAGGAAGCAAAACAATAGCAAGAGGACAGTAGAGATAGAGGAACTCACGCTGGCTCCAGGTACCCAGGGAAACAAGGCCTGAGAGTGTGACCTTGGGCCCGTCCTCCGAGCCAGTGTGCTAGGAAAAACCTTACTTACTTCGGGGATTAGAAAGAATCAGGCGGACTCCTATGTTCATGAGAATGTTACTGTTTACTCACATTTGTGCAAGTGTCCGCCTGTTTGAAAACAGGAGTCCTGAAGCCACTGGAAAGGGACCTTGCAATGTCCTCAAGGCCAAGAAAAGAAGGTGTGAGTCTTTCCCGTTTGAAATGATGCCTACATTTCTAATATTGCAACTCAACCCGGAACAGGGAAACTGTTCCAACTCCCGGAGACCCGCTGAGGACTGATAAGAACAACCTGAAAATTGGCCAAGCAGAAAATCCCACGGGGTTGGAAGGAAAGAGTGAAGATCTCAGATGGGTGGATCATGCAAAGCACTGGAAGGGACTCGGCTGGGGACACCGCTCCCCATTGGACCCACAGGGATCCGTCTGGACAGAACCCGCAGGATCGTCAAGTCTGGAGAGCCCCATCACCGACCTGGTTCTGTCCCCACTGGGCTTCGGCTGACAGTACGCAGGCTATAACACGCACAGCAGTAAGACCACTGCTGCCTTCTCCCACTGAAACTCAGCTATTAGGGTCCCTTCCATGCTCGCACTGGGAAACCAAGTGGAAGAAATATCAAACACACAAAACTAGATTACCTCGGTGTAGGGCTGAGCCACCGCCCAGCCTGCAGGCAATGCCAGCACCAGGGATGGGTCAGCAGCCACAGCCCATGGGCTCTGTGCTGGCTTCCAGGCCCCTTGCTGAGCAGAACTCCAAGGACCACACCTCCACCCATGCCAGAGACGTAGGAATATGAAGGCGGACGCCTTCAGGACCTCAGTGGTCACACCACCTGACAGGGGGATGGGAGATAGAAGGAAGCAGGGCAAACCAGGAGACAGCGGCCAGGACCTCAAGGCTTTGGGACCATGAAAACAGCTGGGATGAGTGGCTGTCACCCGGCAGCTCCCTGTCTGTACACATTCCTGTCTCTGCCATCACTTATTCCACTGTAACATATTATAACTTACACCAACACACACGTCTTCAAACTCACACACGTGCTAAGACAGCCACCAGGCAGGTCAAGAGAATGACAGCACCTTCCGTGTTGCCCAGTTGAGTCCCTCCAGGCTGTCACCTGGATGGCCACGACGGGCTCTAAATGGGCAGTGGCAACAGGACCTGTCCCACCATCACAGACAGTCGGGGTCCTGTGGTGAGTCCCTTCTGCCACCCAGTGTTTTCCTTACCCATGAGGGCTTTGGGGTACAGACAAAGATTGATTCCACAGCACAAGTCTGATCTGGACAGTCACCTCCTAACGACCTTCGGGCTCCTTCCTCCAACTTCAACTGGATCCGAATCAAGATTTCACTGGACGGCGCCAAGAGAAATGGGCAAGACACGATGGATGGAGTCTGCTTCCGATCAGCTGTGCCCATGTCTGTGTTCCTGACGCTGACAGGAGCGCATGGATTCGGGCATGAAAGAAAGTCTGGGCTCGAGTCCCTAAGTTCTGTTATTTATTACCCATGAAAGTAAAAGTCCAAACACACTCTTTAACCTTCATGTCACTCCCCAGGAACAAGGAGACTAACTGTACAGCCTACCTACACTGAGATACGACGATGACGTCTGACTGGAAAGGACCTAATGCAACACCTGACACAGGAAGGGAGCAGAGTGCTGTTAGCTCATTCTGCTTTGTGTCTTGTGCTGAACTTTAACGGGGCTATGGGGCCCAATCCCCCCTCCCACCTAAGAGAGTCTTCAGTAAGTGTCTGCAATAAACCAAATACTGACTGACAAAGTCTAGGGTGAGTAGAATAATGTGTTGGGATTTTTTCCCCCCACAAAGCATTTAGGAAGCAACTGAAAGGTGTTCCTACCAGCAATAATTATAAAATAAGTGGCAATTATTCTACTGAATAATCAGGGGAACAAATGGACATCCTACATGTTTGCATTTTACACTGTTAACTGTGGTCAAGATTAAATTAAATAAAACTAACACAAGGCATGAAGGCATATATTTTTAAAGAAATAACAATTTTAGAGGCTTTTTAGATTTTCTCCTCCTTAATCTTGCAAATAGGAATTTTTAGAAAACCTTTTCTGAGTAACTCCCATTATTCCTGTGTGCTGAAGGAACGTCTTGGCGGTGACCGTGGAGCTGATTCTCGGGCTGGGCTCGGGGTTGACAGTGGAAATAAAATTCCTGCCTTAACAGCACCACTGGGGCAAGAAGAAAATGGTCTTCTAGAACTTGATTAAAACTAAATTGAAAAAGAACATATTTGGCTAATATTACATTAGACTAAAATATAGAAATGAACCCTAATACTCCTAAAATCTAATAAGAAAAAGCCATCTCAATTTCCAAACTTTCAAAGCATCTTCTGTAAATGCATCACAGATCAATTTACATGGTACTTTTGCCAATAAGCAAAACCAAATCACGGGTTCCAATTGGCTTATATCGGCAAGTGTGAGAGCAAATGCTAGAAAATGCAATTACTGCAAACAAACTCCATTTTCTCCCTCTGAAGGGAATTTCAGGGAATATTTTATTGCCATCAAATAATATTTCTGAAGGCATCAATACATAATTCTCTTTTCTTTTCAGGGTCCCTTCTCTCTGCATAATCTAATCCCCTCTACAGACAGCCCTGGAATTTAGAGAACCACCTATGAGAGGGGGTACTGCCTGGCACACACGTCTGATGTCAATTTTAATAATTTGCACTCTGGACAGGAAGCTGCATGGAGGAAAATTTAGGATCCAATAAAATTGATTTTTTTCCCATTTCATAACTCAAAATTTTAATGAAGCATTTCAAGGATAAAATTTACAAAGAAGTCTCTCAGGGAAGACCATTTTGATCAATAGTGACAGTGAAAAGAAAGAATAGAAATCACATTTATTTCTTCTTCCATTTTTGCTTTCTTTCACCCATCAAATAGTAACAATTTCTACTAATAAGAACATTTAATCCGAGGTACTAAGACTTCCTGGGAGAGAAGGTGAAATCACGAAGCCTCTTCAGGTACTAGTTTGTTTCCACCAGAACACCAATTCCAGCAGTGTCCTGGGGAGCAGGTTCATTTGTTTTTTTGTTACCAGGGATCGAACTCACGACCTCGCACTTTCCAGGCAAGCACTTGAGCCACTGAGCTAAATCCCCAGCCCCTGGGAAGCAGGTTTATGACCTAATGCTATACCTCTCTTCTGGGATCAAACAGCATGAAAGATGTTCCATAATTCTTCAGGAGCATTTCTGAAAGGCTCATCATGTCCCTGGGAACTCAAGAATCCTGGAACTGGAATTGGAGACTGTCACTTTTTGGTCTCCCATGTAGTTCATGCTGGCCTTGAACTCACTAAGTAGCCTAGGTTGGTCTCAAACACATAGAAATCCCCTTGCTTCAGACTCCTGCTGGCTGGGCTTACAGGCATGTGCCACCATGCCTGGCTCAGTTTCCCAGTTTCCGGGGACCTAACCTCCAGCATCTCCAAGCTGCCTACAGCTCAAGGGGTACATCTATCCTATGCATCCCAAGTCCATGCTTTCTCGTAAGCCATATGAGCAAGGCATATGCTTTAAGCTGTCTTTTCAGTGATTCAGGTAAATATTCTGAGTGATCCAGGTAATCAAGACTCAGTCAGAGAAGCACATACTCTGACTGCTGAACATTGTTTCCAGCAAAACAAATGAAGGTGGCTCTGGCTTTACGAGTGTCCCTCCTTCTGGACACGTGAAGCCAAGTGATGCTCCCCTTGGCCGGCAGGTTTTGCCTTAAGCTGCTCATTGCAGTATGTACCTTCTTCCCTTGTCAGACACATCCATACCTCTGGCCATCCAAGGTCCCTCCACCTCTTGGTTCACTCCTATTACGAGCTAAATTGTGTTTCTCCCACGCCCCAAATTTGTATCAGGAGGTCCTCATTCTTGACACTTCACAAAATACCTATATTTGGAGATAGGGCCTTTAAAGAGGTGATAAAATTAAAATAAGGCCATTCAGGTGAGTCCTAACCTAACCTGGCTGGTCTTTCTAGGAGGGAATACGGACCCACAGATCCCAGGGCTGCACAAGAAAGGCCATGTGAAGACACCGTAAGAAGAGTGCCCCTGTGAGCGGAGGATAGAGGCCTCAGGAGGAACCAGACCTGCCTGGTCTTGGACTGCACCCTCCGGAACCATAAGAAAATAACTGTCTATTGTTCAAGCCATACAATCTGGAGTTTTGTTATGTAGCCCTCGCAAATTAACACACCTGCCTAGAAGGCAGCCTTTGCTTAGTTCTTCCTTCACTAAAGTTAGAGTGATCTACCAAAATACGGATCTGAGCATACAGAGCCCTCCCACACACACACACACACACACACACACACACACACGCACACACACGCACACAGGCACGCACGGCCACTCAGGTCCTCCAGCAGTTTCTACAGACCAAAAGCCAGGCTCCTAGTGTGAGAGGTTGGACTCTTTGTAATCCAGCTGCTGGCTGCCACTCCTCTCTGGTATCCTGAGCTCTGAGCTTCCCAAGAGCTTATAACCTACAGAATGAGAATGTGTCTACAAGTTCTCTCTCCCGATTCACTACGAACCTTGGGAGAGTTCATACTATATGCTACTCATTTTGGTATTCCCAGCAAGCTTCAATAAGTATTTATTGGATGAATAAATGAAGAGATGTACTCCAGTGGTGGGCTGAGAGTTTTCCAAATCCTATTTTTATTTTATTCCAAGACGTCAACAATTCCATACTTCGGAGGTACACTATTGATTTGCTAAGGGAACTTTTTTGTTGAGGGAGCGTCAAGTTAAAGACAAAAAGTTTATTTCACCTCACAGTTTGTAGATTCCAGTCTACAGTCCACTGACCCCAAAGCAGACTGGCATGACAGAGGAGAAATAGTCCATGGCAGCACGGGCAGGAGGACAGGCAAGCAGCCTTCCCTCCCTCCCTTTAAATCCCACCCAAGCTACTTCACCTAGGGTGGGGCTTCTGTTACCCTCACCCAGAACAAAGTTAGACCGATTTATTCAACACACACTGTTGAACCCAGTATCACAACACCCGAGATCCAGCCATCTCCTAAAAGCTCCACCTGTGAGCTAGGGTCATATAGATACAAACTATAGTGGAGGCACCGGAGGAATAGAGACTGGTCTGAATATAATGACTCAAATTTACTGAAGGAGTGAAAACACAAACGGATGCATTCACGACCTGAACACATCACACCAATAATGTGTCACCACTTCAAAGGCTACGTGTTGGACACCACTCACGTCAGGGTCTCCCACCCTTTGTTACCAGGGTTCACAATTAATAGAGGGAATTAACGGAATGGTCACCGATTATGTGGTGTGGGTCCTGTTTCTTCTTGGCTGTATCCTTTCTTCTGAAAGTTTTCACCCCAGGCCTTCTACGCAAATCACCGCTGTTCTGACAGCTGGCTCTTTGGTATCCACGCTTTCCCAGTCCAAACAGGACACGTGCAGCCCCTCCTCAGGCCCTAGTTACCAGGTCAGATGAAAAGCTCTGGGCTGATTTAAGTGTAGGGCCAGCTCTTTCCTTTCACTTTCAACACAAAACTCAAGGGGCTGCGGGGTGCACCCGGCCTCCTACTCCAGCTCCTGGCGTACTGCAGGGTCCTCAGAGAGCCGTCATTGCTTCGTCTCTCCTCCTGTGGACACTGGGGCCTGCAGGGCTATGAGACTCCTCCAAGGTCACCCAGTGGCTTAGCGCAACAGGAAATGCCCTGTTAGGCAGAGCAGAGCTCCCCTCTGCTGTGTCACAGGAGGCCAGGGACAGTCTCTAAGGCAGAGCGAACGCATGTGGTTTGCTCCATAGATCAGACTTTCAGTTCAGAGAAGCTCAGAGGCTTTGCTGCAGACTGTGAATCCTGATTTCTAAACTCATGCAAGGAGCATCCTGTGACACCCACGCGTGCAGACATGCATCTCGTCACCTCTCAGAGACGAGGCGGGAAGGAACTTCACTCTCAGGGTTCTTTCCTGCTCTCTTGTAGGCTCTGCTGTCAGAGTCCAAGGGCCTGTCTCTCCTCTGACTCACCTGCTTCGCCTCCGCAAGCGGGAACCTAAGTCAGAGAGTAACTTCAGCAGGTAGAAATGAGCTCTGCTGATCCAGCCACCTTTCTCCCAAACTTTCCTGTTGTCTCTGTTACTGCTATTGAGACACCAGTAACCAAACACAGTGGTAAAGATCTTCTGTGATGCCAGCATCCCAATTTTCCCTCATATTTTTTTCCATAAGGAGCTAAAGAGCTACATTCTTTCCCTCAACCAATTTGGAACCCTCGTTCCTTTCACATACCAGGGTGATTTCCGAAAGTTTGGAGCAAAACATCTTCACATCGCTATTTCCTCGTATGTGGGCTCATTCCAACCGTAGCATTTTACCTCTGTATGGCACTGAGATACCTGCTTTCATTTTTACTAGGGTTAGTCTCAAAGTGTGGGCTATAACCCAAAATGTTGAGTGTGTGTGCGTGTGTGTTCCTGTGTGTGTGTGTGTGTACGTGGGTGTGATACTGGAGCTTGAACCCAGAACCTCTGCACTGAGTTAAATCTCCAGCTTTTTAACATCTTTTTATTTTGAGACAGATTGTCCAAGGAGCCAAACCGTCAGGCCAGGCGTGAGCACTGTTAAACCGCCTCAGCCTCCCGGAGTGCTGGGGTTAAAGGACGCATCACATGACCGACTCAGAATCACTGACTCAAATGCTGGAAACAGACGTCCAGGTTCCCTACGGGAAAAAGTCTACTTTATTTTTTTTGAAAAGTTAAAAACACCCCCTTGGAGTATTTTGACTAGAAACTGGAGATTAGATATATCAGTAGGAAGGGTATTTTTGTAGAGTTCAACATAACTCTCCAGAACTGAGAACTCTAAACACTTTTACTCAAACCTGTTCAAAAGTCGATCTTTTGCTAGGAACTCTGGTGCGATTTCAAACCTTTGGGTTAAACTGCTCTTCCTTTCCAAATGTCACGTGCCATTTCACTTTCAAATCTACATTTGCAGATCCGTCCACTTTGTGGTTTGCCTTTGTTTTTCTCTTTATTTCCCTTTGGCTCATTTAAAGTTTCAACCTGCTTTTCTAATCCATGGGACTTGTGAAAAAGAAATCTCACCAGATCCCGTCAAATCTCATCAGATCTCAGATCCTCTCCAAAGTCAGGGTGAGATCTGGCCATGAGCTGGGGTCTCAGAAATCCTGCGGAGGATCACAGCCTCGCTGTAGCACTGGACAAATACTCCGGGGAGCTGCAGCGTGACTGTAGTGACCTCAGAGATGGCTGCAATGGCGATTCAGGAACAGCAAAGGGCACCTGCCCTTTTGGGCTTGCCCTCTGGTGTGACCAACAGACAAGAAAGAAGCTAGCACCTGCTAACAGGATGCGGACGATGATAAACAGGGGAATCAGGAATCAGCAGGCGGTACCAGAGGGAACGAGTAGGGCAGGTCTCACTGAGGGGAATTAGTCAACAGTTCTGTCTGCCCACCCCTTATCAATAAGCAGCTGAGGTGTGCAAGAAACAGAATTCACCGATCACGTGTAGCAGCAAGCAGAATGCAGAGAGCAGGCCATGTGCACCCACGTACTCCTGCGTACCCACGCTGGTAATGCCTGAGGACACCTAGCATATGGCTCCTTTAAAATCTTGATTTTTGTGAGAACATTCAGATGCTGTGACCTTCTACAGTTGATTAGTTGATTTTAAAAAATGTGCTTGTGATCAAAAATCTTCCTAAAATGTGTTCACTCAACTTTCTGCCTTACTAAGGAAAGCTGAAGAGTCCAGTGCTGAATCGGCTATGAGGAGTAAAATACTTAAGACAGCACTGAATGCGTGCCTGTCCAGACCATCAGCTGCGCTGCTGCTATTGTTGTTGTTGTTGGTGGTGGTGGTGGTGGTGGTAATGGTGGTGTTAGTGTTGGCAGTAGTGGTGATGTTGTTCTTGGTGGTGGTGGTGGTGGCCGTGGCAGTGACGGTGTTGGTAGCAGGGTTGGTGACAGCGGTGTTGTAGTTGGTGGTGGTGGTGCTGGTGGTGGAGGGGGTATTTGTGGTGATAGTGATCGGGCAGTATCGTAGTTGGTGGTGGTGTTAGTTGTACTGGTGGTGTTGGTGGTTGAGGTATTGTTGCTGGTGGTGACAGTGTTGGTTTTCATTGTTGGTGGTGGTGGCAGTGGTGGCTTTGGTGGTGGAGGTGGTGTTGGTTTTGGTGTTTGTGCTGGCAGTGTTGGTGTCCCTGCTGGTGGTAGCTGGTGGATCACAGCAGTTCACAAATTCCAACCTATCTGCTTATTTTCTTATCCTCTACTTTTGTGGTTTGTCCCAACACAATAGCTTAACCAAGGAATGTCCAAAAGCAGCCTCCTATGAGTACCATGCTGACTGGCACTGAGCCCTGAGAGGGGAACATGGCCAGGACTCTGCTCCTTGATCTCAGAGTCCCCTTTCATGGTCATTCTCCTTGGCCACCTCCAACTATCCTTGTCCTGGTCATATGAACGCAGACTTCTCTCACCTCTCCATCATGGCTGGGTAAGGATGAGAAGTCACATGACCCTCTATCTTGGTCCACATCATTTTGTGTGTGTGCTGGGCCCATGGAGAGGGGTGGGGGTGCAGGGAAAACTTTTTCAAAGCAAACTTTATGAGGAATCTTGAAGTCCAGAAAAACACTGAAAACCTATGCTGTGGCCGAAACCAGGCTGGAGTCGGGAGCCCAGGGCAGCACCATGCACCACACGAGCTGCTTCCTAGAACATTTGACAATGAGGACACTAAGACTTTGATTATCGTGAGGCTTGATACAGCGCCACTAGGTCAGCTGTTCCCAAACACGTGAGTCCTCTGAATCATGCAGGGAGTTTTTAAAAATCAGATTCTCGTCTCCAATTTGGGAGACTTTGATTTTCTAGCAGAGTAGGCCATGACTTTGAGGAAAAACATTCTCCTTCTGCACTTCCGTTTTCTCTTGCCGACTTCTACAACTGAGAAATGATCTCAGTGGCAACAACACAACACTGCAAGGAGGGGAAAGCAAAGTCTCTTGCTCCACTTTTACCCCAATCCAGGACAGTCTTCGGTCCACCACCGCGGAGTCCAGGCCATTGAAAGGGATTGGCTCCACAGACCCGTGAGACACAGCTCTGCTTTCCACTGGCCTTGACCTCTGTGCTTGCCTCTCTCCCTGCAGATCTAGCCAAGGGTCCTTGCCACCCTGCACCGGCAGGCTCAGGTGACAGCCAGGTGTCTCTCCAAGTCTTCAAGACCAATTGATGGTGACAGCTAACGAGCTGGATAGTCAAAAGGGTACTTCTTATGGGACCTTCAGGACTTTCAGCTCCAGAAGGCTAAGCAAGGAAGGAGGCTAAACTGCAGGCAAGAGCTGGTCGTCAAACGCACTGTCCCATGTGCTTCAGCCTGTCAGACCCTTGGAACCAGCATGCAGCAGAACTCGGTGCTCTTCCTTTCCGCCACCATTCTACTAACAAGAGGCACAGGAGGCTCAGAACCCTCCTCTTAGAGATGGGGCCTGGGCAAGAGGAGAAATAGGAGAAAGGAGAAAGGAATGAAGAAAGAAAGGAAGGGAGGGAGGGAAGGGTGGAGGGAAGGAGGAAAGAGACAAAGCAATGGAAGAAAAGGAAAGAATAACACATTCCCAGATGAAAACAGGAAGCAAGGCGAGAAACAAGGTCTTTCTGCAAGTTGCCCAAGGCTGTTGCCATCCCTGTCCTGCCAAGCCACAGTGCTGTGGCCTGCATCACAGAAAGTCACAGCAGGCGGGCTCCTTCTGGGAAACGCACAGGTGACTCTCTTCCGGCGTCCTGTAAAACTGGATTAGGAGACTGATCATAGCAGAGTCCAGTGACAGTCCGCTCAAAGGCCACCCCGCTTAGCCTGGACTGCGGGGTCCTCAGCTCGTTCACGTCCTCCTCCCCCAGGGAAGCGGCGTGTTCGGGATGGAAGGTCACATTCTTACGCCCAGGTGGTGAATCTCGATTTGTTAGGATGTCCACTTCTCTTGCCCAGAACTGGTTTAAGGCATCAGTGTTATCGGTCCCGATTGGTGATTGTCACCTTCACAAAGAGACATGCCGGGGGGAGCAGCCTTCTTTCTCTGCCAAGCACTGTCACAGTGCCATGCCAGGCATGGAGTGCTGGCAGCTGCTCTCCAAGTTTGGGGGCAGATGAGAGTGGGCAGGAGGAATCATGATGGAGACTGGGTCTCTCATGTCTCCACTGGACCCCTTCGTTTCCAGATCCTGAAATGTGCTGTCCTCTATAGTTCTTGTCATGTGTCACAATAAGCTCCTGCCATGTATTTCTTGCAACCCAAAGCCCCCTGACTTATGTTTGCCCTTCCATAAGCTCCATTAATAACGTTTCAGCCAAACAAAACTCCATGTGTATCTTCTGTTCTCCATGACAAACACCTGATTCAATTTGCTGCACTGGTGGAGACTTAGAGTCCTTGTAAATGAAATCAAATGGTCCTGGCAAAGTGACTCAGTTCAGATAAACACATGCAATGCTTACCCTGCACTGGACACCACCCTGGAAATTGTTATCCATTCACCTACTGAGTCTTTAGAGTAGGAATCATGAGCCCTTTCTACAGATGGAGTCATGATGCAAAGAGCAGGGGAGAGAATGGCTGACTCAGATGAGAGGACATGGGTTGCCTCCCTGATAATGCAAGATGGTGTGGTGCGCTGGCTGCATGACCTTACCCTGGGCTATCGGGACCCTCAGCAGAGGACATGATGCCACAGGTTGGAGATAAGTCCAGGAAGCTGAGTTCGCCTGGGAGATGGCTAGAGCAGTGACTTAGGAGACTGGAACTTGATGCTGGATAAAACAGAGCTGCTGAGATGTGAGGAATACAATAGGGTAAACTGCGTTCACCCGCTTCTCTCAATCTAGTTATTTTGGTTTCAGGGGGTGTTGAAAAAGCCCCAGAAGTCAGCTCCCATCCAAGCACTTCCATAGCCTAAGTGCTCACGGATGGAGGTCATAAGCCAAGGTTAATATGCTTCCCACATGCTCTCGGACCCCAAGGCTCTAAGTTCTCTCATCTTCTTGACAGTCTTCATACCCTCGCCCCAGCAGGCTTCGTGGACAGCCCACACTGGGACGACTCCCACTCACCAAGGTCACAGTTATGTCAGGAATGTCCTAAAAGTCTAGATTGGTCATAAAGAGCTAAAGTAAAGCAGGCATACAATTGCACCGTGACAGTTTTCTATCCAGTACGGCAGAGTGCATGACCCCGATGGACAATGATAGACACTAACCCAAGAAGAGCAAAAACCGTGAGCCTGTGTGGCCACGCCCCATCTTACACAGAGCCACACGGAGGATGGAGGAGGCAGCCCCCACCAGGCCTGGGCATGGCCAGAGGGCAGCGCCCCACCCCACCGAGCGCCTCAGGAAGCTGATGGACATCAGAGCTGGCAAATATGGCTTCAACCACGCTTGCGGCAAAACCCTCCCAGACCAGACAAAAACGTCCATCTCTCCCTACCGGAAGAAAACTGAATGCGGAAAAAATAACAGGATGTGTTCACTCCCGACATTTCCGGTGCAGCTGCGCCTCATTGTGATCCTTTCAGCAGCTCCTCATTCCTTGTACACAGAAAAGGGGACCTGGGCCAGCGTCCGTGGGGTTTCACGTAGGCTGAGGATTTCCTTAACGTGAACATGAAATGGAGCGGAGCCCAGGAAGCACTGGAACCCAAACAGTTAATTAGCCAGGCACCATGGCTGCCGTGCGGGAGAGGCAGGAGGCTCGGCCCTGGAAGCTGCTCATTTTTCTCGTAATAAAGAAAATAAGAAAGTCATTCTGAGGACACTTATTAACCTCCGGGCTGGGTAATGGCTTTCGGACGTGGGTCTGTCGTTCTTGCATTAGAGGAGCTGCCACACTGGGGTTTCGATGGCACTGTAATCCCCATGCCACTGTACATAACTGTTAACACTGGGAATTTGAGAACCAAGCCCTGTGTCCAGTGAGGGCTTTTATAGGAGTCGCACTCTCAGTGATTGCTTGCGCAGAAGGAATTCATTTTAATGTTAAAAAACTAAAATGGATAAAGCAAACAAGGGCACATTCAATTGAGCAAGCATTTTCTTAGCTCATTTTAAGATAATCTCTTGCATTCACCAACCATTTCTCCAATGGGTGAAAACGTGCAAGAGATGTCGGCCATGTGCTCTACCCTGTATGGGCATGCAACATAAAATAATGGAATGGTGATAAAACAAAAAAGAAAGGCCTTATAATAGTCAGGACACGCTGACCAATTTTAAATTGAATTACACAGCCTGCTAATCTTTATGACGGGATAAGATTCCCTTCAACATTATGCATCATACTAAAGTTTGCAGCCTGCCCCGCCCCCACATGCCACATCCTCCACCCAGGCACATGAGTCCCTGGTGAGACAGCTCCCCTTCGACCCTAAAAGCATTGTTCCCGCTGACTGGGAAGGCAGGGCACGGCTCTGGAGGATCGCGTTTTTATAGCTATTGTTGGTTGGTGTGTATCTGTATTTCACACCAGGGCATATCAAAGCAGCCTCACTGACCCTAGGCAGTTTCTTCATACTGCAGGCATGCATTCTCTAAAAGGATACACTCAAGCATATATACACAGTAAAGAGATTTTTCTGAAACTGCAAAACTGAGGAATTTTGTTGGATTTTGCAGCTGGAGGTACAGAAGAACACTGTGCATTGTGTATCTCAGGAAGCAGCGACCCAGCAATTCCAAAGTGTCCAAGTCGAGACTCCGTAGTAACCCTGCAGTGTAAGCCCACAGGTCTGCAGGGTGTCCCTGCACTTCTGTGCTCCTCATGTTCTCTGGGGGTTAGAGCAGGACATCTATGAGAAGGGAACCAATCCCAGACTCCACCCTGCCCAGCTTCAATGACCAAGGATGGCAGGCACGTGGGCCACCAAGTCTCCTGAGACTTCTTCCTCCTGTCACAGGATAGGGCATCGGTACAAGCCTTGGTCAAACCACTTTCAGGAGATTTGAGCTTAAAATGCAAGCCTCTTCCTTCTACATCATACGATGAAATCTCACCTTGGAATGCATTCTGGCTTACTTACAACCAACAAGAAAGTCACACCCATGTGCACGGACTCGTGAACCGTAAAAGCACGCTTGTTATCACGCAGTTTTATCTAGGACTTCTTACAAAACATTGTCCAGGCAAGCTACGAGGTCATAGGTACGACTAAGACCTTGTGTCTGAGAACTACACCAAGAGGCTACAGTGAAGCATGACTCCAGAGCCACACAAGGCTTCCTCTTGGGATCTTTCTAAATTTTGTGCACTCTCTTTTCACTCTGGGTCTCGGTCTCCTGTCTGTCTGAGAGACACAGCCGGCTGCCCACAGTGCCCAAGTAAGGGCGAGCGGCCGCCCTCGCTGACACCTGTTCTCGGCTCCTGCGAGCCTGGCTGTCCGAGTCACCTGAAGCTATGCAATGTCCACGCTGGTCCATGCCTGAGCTGGAAGTGCACTTCAGCACAGCTACCTAACACAACTGTGTGTCACTGCAAAATCCCTAGAAATCTCAGGATTCTCTATGCAGATTGCTTTGAAGCGTCTTTACGCTCTTACCAATTATAAATACATCAAAAATGGAAATGCAATAAATAGGATCAGTTTGAAGTAAAAATGAAGTTATATGTGATTAACCCCACAGAGACAGGACTAACTCTGGATCACTGTGTCACATCTAAAGGGCAGGCATGGGCGCCAGCCCGGAGGGTTGGTCACGGCACACACACTGCTGTGGGCTTCTAGTTAGAACAAGCTCCTTAGCTCTGCGTTTATCTGCATGGCTTCCTGCTCCGTCTGACCACCTGGATGAACACTCGGGTCCCTGTCACAGTGGACAGCAGGGCTGGGACGGACGTGGGAGTCCCTCTGCACACAGCTGTGAGTGTAGAAAGTGTTTCTCACCGTCCCTCAGTCTTGGGCTCTTCAAAGAAGGAAACCTCCAGAAACAGGAGGCATGGGCGCTATGGAAGACGCACCTGTAGCGGGCTTTCTGCTCATTTTTATAGGACAATGACTGGTTTATTGCTAAATACTCACAAAAGTATTCATTTTTCAATTCATCTATAAATCATTTTTAGGTTTTGTGGTTACTTGCTTTCTGAACTCAGGCTTTCTAGAGAGAATAAATTCCACAAATCATGAATAGATGATGAAAATTCAAAGTGTCAGCTAGGCTTCCTAAGTCCTGCCAAAGCTCGTGAGTTACAGCTAGTTAACCGAGTGCGGTGACACACACCTGAAGTCCCAGCATTCTGGGAGGCTGATGCAGGAGGATCGCAAATTCAAGTCCAGGCAAGTTATCAAGATCCTGTCTCAAAATAAAAATATAATTATAGGCTGGGCTGCTGCCCAGTGTAAAGGCTCTGGGTTCAGTCTCCAGTCCCAGAAAAAAATTATAGCTGACTACTCTAGCATTCCTCCTCCTAGGACTATTACCACTGTCACTGCCACCACCATCACTACCACCTATGCCAGCATCGCGTGTTCTGGTTGATGTCAACTCCACATACACTTGGTAAAGAGAAATAACTGTGCAGCACTTGGTGAGTACTGAATGGCAAACGTTTGAATAACATGGTTACAGCCGGAAAGAAAAGAAATTTCATTCCTGACAGTTTATAGAGAATTCAAGGCACAGACATGGTATGTCTTACAGACTGATGTCTCCTCAAAGTAAATAGAAAGTTCACCTGCCAGCCTCCCTCCCAACAAAGCAGAAGAGCTCGGCGTGGGGGGTTAGGGAGCAGCATAAATGACAGGGAGAAACAAAACAACAGCTTAATTGCACAACTGTACCCTGAATTTAAAGCAACAAGTGCTACTTGTCTCCTGCAATTTGAACAGAGTTTAAAAACAAAGAAAAGAATCACTGGGGAAAAAGGTTTCATACAAATTCATAAAGAACACAAAACTATAATATCTAGCTCTGGTAGGTCAGTAATGCATGCTGCTGTTAGCTATTTAATTATCAATCTGATATACTAAATGCAGTTTTAAAACAAATTCCAGATGTGCAAAAATACTAGGAAGCACAAACAATGTAACTAAAATAAAAAAAATTTTTTTTCACCAATATGCTTCTTTTCTGGAGCATCATAAAAAATCTCCACTAATTTCCAAAATTAGGAATAGATATTTTTGACTATGGGAATTTGTAACTTCTTTCACAATTATGTATGATTTAACAGTTATAACAAATGCCAAAATCAAATGTCCTACATGCCCCTTGTTTCCAAGGCTGCCACACAAAGATGACATAACAAGATAGGCAACGAAACTGGAAACCAAAGCAAATAAAAAGAATGTGCGTTTAGCAGATCAACAGAGAAGCCAAAGGTTGAAGCATGCAGCAGGGCAGCCTTCAAAAAGATAAGAGGGCTGAGCACAGTGGTGTGTGCCGACACTCTCAGTGCTTGGAAGGCTGAGGCAGGAGGATCATCCTGAGTTTGAAGTCAGCCTGGGCTATACAGTGAGCTCAAGGGCAGTCTGGACAAAGCAAGACCTTGCCTCAAAAAAAAAGAAAAAAAAAGGTCAGAGTGGCAGTCTGTTATTCACAGCAGGGCTTTAGGGACACCTCTACATTTTGTAGAAAAGCACTGCATGGAAAAGCAGCAGCCCTGACCAGGAAAGGCATAGTAGAAAAACTAGGAGACACTAAATGAAAATGTGAAACTTCTGCACTTCCCCTGGTAGTAAAACAGAAAGGAAATTAAAAACACAAATGAACAAAACCAAATGCAAGGATGGAACAGTGCATTCTGAACTGAATCCTCCTCGATTTAGGGTGGGTGACGGGTGCTGACCCACGCTGGCATTTGCAAAGAGCATTCCAGAGCCAGCCTTCAGGCCTCCACGCCGCAGCCCAGCCAGCCCACAGCCATGGGGACCTGGGCTCTGCACCTCCAGAGCTCAAGGGCACTGTGCAGGGCCCTGCGTTTCCCGGCAGGTCAGCTGAATGACCAGCGCCAGTAAGTGCATTAAGCTTCAGGTAGCAGCTTTTGGAGCCCAAAACATCCGCGGTAACTCTCTAACAAACGTACCCTCTGACCTTTGCCAGTGCAACCTAAGAGCTAGAAACGAAGCAGACAGAACACCGCCTCATTCCACCAGATTCCTGTGCACCCCAAAACAGTGCAGGGTCAGGTGGATCAGATACCACCCCATGGAGCTCTGTGACCCACGGCAGGCCCACCCCTCAAAATTCCAGCTTCCATAGCTACATGGGATGCACTTTCCTGTGTGCTTTCTGAGTACACCGACTGAGATAGCAAGTGTGTGTACAAAACGCCACTAGCCAAGTTTCACACGCACACCACACATCCACAGTACACACGTACACACACCACACACACATCACACACGCACACACATACACAAACACACACACCACAAATGCACACACACACATATACCACACACATATGCACATCACACACACACATGCAAACCCACACATATCACACACACACACCACATGCACAGAGAGGTAGAACGAGTGGTAAAGGCACACAGGGAAACATTACCAAATGTTGAATCTGTACCAAAGGTAAATGGGAATTCACTGCGTTATTTTTGCAATTTCTTTTTTGAAAGTTGAAAAATTTCCAAGAACAAACACTAAAATGTGAGTTAAAAAAAAGTCACCAAACCACAAAGCCCACCACGGGAGGGGGCCTGCCCGGAAATCCGGGGACTTGACCTTGACCTCCTTCCCTCTCCCGGCCCTGGCCTGGCCGAGTGCAGGACTCCCAGCTGCCCTGCGGGGACAGTGCTGTCGCTGTGTCCTCCGGCCTCTCAGGCCCCCGCTGGACTCCGAGGGAGGACGCCAGGGTAAGCCGATGCTGTCGCGCTATATTATCCACATCACAATATTTCCACTCCGCCCCCACGCTGACAGCAGGGTCAGGGAGGTTCCTATAAGGGATTTTTAATGAAAACAATTATAAATTTAAAATAACTGTGTTTAAAGCATTTAGCAGTCACCAGGGTCAAGTGATTACAGCAGTTACAAGCCCCGTGGGACGTGTTCACACCAAAACAAAGTGAATAAATCAGCTCGGCAGGCGCGTGTAATCACTAAGTGACCACAGGGGTCAGGCGGAGCGGAACCCTGAAGATGGCCACGTGAAACCAATAACGGAAATTTGTCAGTCGGGGTGGGGCAGGGGACATGCGGAATCAGTGAGCGGAGTGACAGCCGGGAAGCTGGGAGGGCCACGCAGAAGTCAGGGACAGCTGGGGCCTGGACGCCGGGAAAGAAGCGCAGGGCCCTGGGGGAGGGAGGGGCTTAGACAGAAGCGATCCACACAGCAGCAGCCAGTTCGAGGCCACAGAGGAGGGTCCCAGGATGGCCGTCCTCACGCACGGGCCCGCAGCAGGAAAGCACTCCCGCTTCTCCAGTGTGGAGCCCTGATAGCGAAGCCACAGCTCTGCCAGCTGCACTGCACGTGACACCATCCCAAGGGTGGCCCTAGGGCTTCACGCTCCACCACACTAGTGACTGTTCCTCCCTCGCTCTGCAAAGAGGTGGCTGAAGCCTGGGGAAGCTGCACGCTGTGTTAGGGCAGCAGGAGAAGGAAGAGAGGAAAAGCTCGCTTCTTCCAAAGAGTTATTACTTCCTAGAGACTTCACCGGGAGAATCGCTCAGCAACTCATCGCCTAGGGATGACAAGTGCCACTGGTCAAGGTCAGTTCCAGAACACAGATAACTTGAACTGGGCCTTAAAGAATGAACAAGATTTCGCAGAGGAAGGGGGACAAGATTGGTGGGCAAGTAGCAAGACTAACATGACCGAATAGTCATCATTTAGCAAAAATGCATTGAGTGCTTACTCTGCAGATAGTGGCAGGGGACAAGAGAGACCTCCTCTCTAGTCTCAGTCATCCATTCGCTCCCTGAATGTGTATTCTAAAAGCATTGTGAGTGTCCCACCCTGTTTCTCTTCAGAGATGGGGAAATTTCAAAGAGGAGAAAGCAAGAGAATTCAGGATTACAAAAGTAGAGTCATGTCCAGTGCCTTTAGCTCCTGTCTAGCTCTTTTGTTGGCTCCAGTGTGACCCCAAAATGTATCCCATCTTTCTGACTCCTCACCTGTCCATCCACCCATCATCCACCCATCCATCCATCTATCCATCATTCATCCATCACCCATCCATCCAGCCATCATCCATCCATCCACACATCTATCCATCATCCATTCATCCATTCATCCACCCATCATCCACCCATCCACACATCTACCCATCCATCCATCTATTCACCCACCCATCCATCCATCCATCCACCCATCCACCCATCCATCTAACCATCTATCCATCATCCACGCATTATCCATCCATCATGCATATATCCATCCACCAAACAGACAGGGCTAATACTGTCTGCCCATATCAACTTTCCTAGACCATTATAAGCATTAATGATCTCATCTACTCAAAGGTACTCTGAGTCCTTCAGATGAACAAGGTCACATAAAACACATTATAAATAATGTAATTTAAGAAAAATGGCTGCTCATAACACAGAAGATGAGATTCATAGGGTCACAGGGGACTTGGTCACCAGGTCTTCAGGACTATAATGGTTCCTCCTAATGCAACAAAATCCAATCATACTTATTTGAGATATCCAACTATTCTGTTAGGGTTAATTTCTCCCTCAAGTGCTTCAACTTAATTTTAGCTCAAAACTGAACTATACTACACAGTTAATTTTGTCCATATTGACAAAATATATTTACATAAGTATATATGATTTAGACCACAAAGTAATTCATTTTAGGACAAAAACGATTCTCCAATGTAAAAGAAGGATAAAGAGATAATAAGCATGAGTCGGCTGTTACTTGGATTTGACAAACTCTCTTTCCCTGTATTACTACAGACAAACAACATGTGTTGAATCCACGTCCACATGAGAGAATGAATACGCAGACGACTCACAGACACCTCCTAGAATTCAGAATTATACACTAAGAAGAAAAAACCCTCTAAATGAACTGCCTGAAACCGAGAGGCTATAAAATAAATTATAATTCTAGGATGGGAACTAGGAAAATCCGATTATGAATCCAAGACTGAGAAGGGCAGCACACCAGATTCTGTGTCTGAAAGGAGTCCTGTAGGTATGAAGCTCTCTGCGTAAGGACCAGGGATTCTGGGCTCCAGGGGGCTTTGGAAAATTCTCCTCTGTGAACTGCACCCCTGCTTACAGCACCCACCTTCGCCTCCTTCTTACTGTGACCATCAGGTGGTCACAGAGCTGTAAGGCTACACACATCCCATCTGCTGTCCCTACCACAGTATTTCTGAAGCCACCCTGTGGGAAGCCCTAGGCCCCTCACCAGCGAAGAGGTGTCCTACATCTCACCGCTGTGTTTTATTCAGAATGGCATGTCTCAACCAGCTCAGCTCCTAATAATTCTTTACTGTTTTTTAAAAAGCTTTAATTAACTGCACAAGCCATGCATGGAAAGCACTGTGAAGCATTTCATGCCTGATCTGGAAGTGGCCCTTGAGGACCTGGGAAGGCCTGGCCATGCTGAGATTTATAGGACAGCAGTTGGTAGGCAGAAGAGGTTCTGGAAGAAAGGAAGTAGAGAGGACAGGAAGTGGTCAGGGAACAGAAAAAGAGCAGCAGGGGGACAGTGGGGAAAGGACAGTCGTGTCTCTCACAGGTGGCCCAAGGGTTAATCAGAAGTTAAGACACAAGGTCATGTGTGTTGGGTCTGGGATCCTTAGGCACGGGACAGGGTCCATTTTCCAATGACCAAGCAAAGTCCAGTGCCTATACTTTCCTCTGCTCCCTAGGTAGAATGGGTCACAGTGGCAGTGGATACTGCAAGGCCACTTTCCCTGAGGTTCATTCCTCCCCACAGCCCTCCATCTTCCGCCTTCCAAGGAGTCAGAGAAAAGCAAGCATCCACCAGGCAAGGAGGAGGAGCTAGGCATGCTGGGAAACCCTAATACCCCGCTTCATTTCCAGTTTACTGTTTACACATCCTGGGTGCTCTTTCTCCAATTTAACCTTACAACAACCCTTGGGGATTAGATATGGTAAGCACTAATGTTTCTCCTTTTACAGATGAGTAAGTTGAAGAGTGAAGAGTAAACAATGTTGAGACTGTGATTTAATTACGGGCAGGTTAAATCGTGCACACATGCTATCCCACAGCATGCACGCCAGCTGTCAGCAGGACTTGGGTGTGAGTGACAGAGTGTAGTAGTGTCATGGTTTAGATCAGAAATGTCTCACAAAAGTCTCTCAGAGTGTTCAGCGGTGGGCCTTTTGCCGGTGACTGAATCATAGAGACGCTGTACTCAGCTAACCCTTGGATGAGTTTGCTTGGATGTGTTTGTTGGATGTGTTTGTTGGATGTGTTTGTTGGATGTGTTTGTTGGATGTGTTGCTCCCGAGTCGGGGGCTGGTGGAAGAAGGCAGGTCACGGGGTGTGACCTGAAAGGCTGTCTCTTTCATCCCCAACTCTTTCCTTGTCTTTCTGCTTTAAAGCAATGATTCTTTGAATATAATTGAAGATGTTTGCAAAGGGAGAAAAAGATGGTGTTCATCACAATAGGATGTATCACAGTAGACAAATAGAAAGACCTCACATGTCCAGCGACAGAGGTGCCACTGGAAGAACTGGAGTAACCATAAAACAGAAAGCTATCGCAACACAAGGCAAGCACTCATTTGTTTTGGTTTGGTTTGGTTTGGTTTGGTTTGGTTTGGTTTGGTTTGGTATGGTTTGGTTTTTTTCAGTTACAAGACTATGTGCCCAGCCCTGTTAATTTTAAAAAATAATCATTAAGCCAAAGTCTTTAGAAGTCGAAGATTTGCTGCTGTTAAGTATACTCAAAGTAGAAATGAAGGTAGAAAATTTTCTAAATTATGGTCCTACAGTACAGTGATGACTTTGGGGATGGGATTACAAAGGAATGTGTGTATTTTCTACTCTGCACTTGTCACCTATTTGAATTTTTATAATATACATATATATGCTACAATGAAAGCTTTCCTGGGGGAAAGAATCTGAGTGATATTTATTAATGTCGAAAACAGTTCATGATGTATATTTAAGATGAACAAAGGCTACGAAACAGGACTACTGGCTTTGGTAAAAGATATTTGTGTCTGTATCCACAGAAAATATCAATAAGGATTCACATTGCAGTGTTTATCTCTGTCCATAGGTAATTTTGTTTTATTCTTTTCACAAATCCTTTTTTCTAAGTTGTCAGGAATGAGCATGTATAATACACGCATATTATAAGAATTAAATAAATTGCTCAGCACAGAAGGTATTCCCTAAAAGCCAGCTCTAAAACTTCAGAGCCAGAGCAAGTTCACTGGAAGGGAGTCTTTGGAAAGGGGCGAAATTGATTTTTATGTGTACTAGCGCTGCTTCCAATCGCACTCTATCACAGCTGTGCCTGATGCCGAGCTCCTGCAGACAGCAAAGACCTCTTCTGAAGCTTTTCCTTGGAGCCGTTTCCACTCTGCCTTCAGGCCTGGAGAAACTGAAGCTCGATTGACTAACTGACACCCAGACCAAAGAAAGGCCCTCATGAAAAGTTCATGGCTCTAGCGCTGTGTTCAAAGGGACTGCTGCAAACTTTCAGCTGACCACACAAGAACCTCGCCTTTGTAATTACGATACGGGAAAGTAAAGGCAGCAGCGGCAGACCCTTCCTCGGGGTTCCCGCGCAGTGTGCAGGCGTCGCTAACACCAGTCGACTGGACGTCATAAATACTTCCAGGATGAAAGGGGAAGGGAAAGAGGGGAGGGGCGCGGAGGGAGGAGGAGAGGAAGGGGAGACGTTATACACACGGTACCACGTAATTTTAAAGTCAGGTCCAAGTGCAAACAGGAAAATAAAGTTGTGCATCTTTACGTTCCCTTCACCCACTCAGAGGTTCGTAACACTTACACGGGCTTGGGGGGGGCAAGGAGGCTTTGAAAGCTGAAGGGACAAAGTGTGTGGGCAAATCAGGGGGACCTCCTCAAGTCTCTCTGAGCTGCACGCACCGGCACAGATGGGGTGACAAGGCAAGGGCACCGACGCTGCTCCCACCATGCAAGGACAGAAGACAGGAAGTCCCCGAAGTCAAGAACATGGAAGGACCCCAGTGGGTGCACAGGTTGGGAGAGAACACGGTACAGCGCCTGTAGTGAAAGTGGTCTTAGGAGCTGCTGCTGCTCAGGATTTAATAAAAAGTGCTCAAGCTAACCAGGCTGTAGCCCCAGGTGCTGCACCGTGAGCGAGTTTCTCCTTAAGCCAAGTCTGTGAGTGCTCGGGATGCAAGCGGCAGTGCGTCTCGTTCAGCTCCGGAGCCTGTTACACCTCCCGAGTATCTGAGCTAAAGTGCTAAACCGACCACGGCATTAACCGCTGCTCCGAAGAAGAAGAGCCGCGGCAGGGCCGCCTGTGCCGCCTTCCCATGACCCTGCGGGCACTGGCCGCAGGAAGGCAGGCGCCTCTCGGACCGCAGTCTGCCTCCTGGCTGTGAGGTCTGATGAAAGTCGAGCTCCCAGAGGCTCCTGCGATAGAGGAAGAAGTCGGTGGCCCTGCTTCAGAAATGACTGCAGTGACACCTGTCACAGGGGAGGTCTGGACCCCACCACCCAGACAGCGTGCATCATTCGTAGGCACACAGGACCAGGACTTGGTACCTCTGAACGCAATGGGAGCTCACGACAGGCCCCCTGGGCCCTGCGGTCAGGCAGGGCAGAGGCAGACAGGACCTAGACACGTGGTTAGCATGCGCTGCACAGCCACCCAGCGGCCCAAAGCCACAGCGTTTCCTTAGCTGAGGCCTAAACTCTCAGACGCCGGGTCCCCCAAGCCGACCCGTGATATCACAGAATAAGCAAGGAAAAGGGATCAGGCTGGACATCGAACTGCCCAGGGACTCCTGGGAGCGCGCTAAGCACACAGATGACATAGCTTTCCTGAGCTTCCTGTTGGCTCCAGAGCTGAGGACCCTTCCCAGCCAAGCTCCAGGCTTCCCCTCTATAGAATGGGAAACCCAGGGGGTCTTCGCTCTAGGGACAAAGCCCACCTGCCCTTGGGAGGGACGATGGACCAGTAGGAGGGGAAAGCCTGGGGACAGCTGGTGGCTTTCCATCAGAGTAGATGGGAGGGTGAAACCCAACCGCAGGCCCACTCCCCGGGTCTGCCTAGCCCAGGAGACCTGTGCCTGTGGGAGCGGAAGGCTGGTCTGGGCATTGCCCAGACGCAATACCTACGCTCGCAAATTAAAAGAAGAGAGGCTTATTTTGGGTCAGGTTTCAGTTTGTTGTCCTTGGCTTCCGAGAGAAATGCAGGCTACGGGGCCTAATGAATAGAAAGCGCAGAGTGTCACGGAGGAGCCGGGAGGCGAACCCACCTGGCCACACTAGGGACAGCAAAGCAGCAATAACTCCGCAGTGTCGTCACCCTCCAAAGGCTCGGTCTGGAGCCCTACAGGCTGGCAGAGACATCTAGAGATAAACCGAGACCAGGCCCCACCACAGGCCGACCCTATGCTGACCCAACCAGACTCCGCTCGGCCGGGCCACCTGGTGTTTCTACTGCAGGCGCCCTTTCCCTGGAGAGGCCCCTGGTTGCACCGGAGGCCATACAGTCACCACGTCCTTCACCCCATGGGCCTAGGAGGTTTCCAGGGCAACGAGCTATTCTCAGCCTGCACCATGGGATCGGGCTTCTCTACCCGCACCCCAAGGGCTGGCTTTGGTCTCATTCTGCATCCCATGCTGAGATGTCTTCCTCCTGCCTCACAAGATCAGAGCAGAGAGGAGGACAGGAAGAACTGACTGCAGCTGGGCCTCACCTTGTATCTCCTTTTCATTTCATTCCTCAGTTAAGGCACATTTCCATTTACAGAGTACTTTTTCCTCAAAAGTCGCCCAGTATTCACCTCCACTCCACCTAACAACTCCTCTGACCTCTTCCTGTTTTCACCCTTTAAATATCTGCTGATGGTTCACTCACCACATTCCCCACTCGGTTATTAATGGGCCACACGAGCTCACCGGCAGCGATCACACACTGATTAATCTGCACGACAACCCAGAAAGACAGGCAGTATTAATCCTTCCTTCTGCGGAGGCTGGGTGTGTGTGTGTGTGAGTGTGTGTGAGTGAGTGTGCGTGTGTGAATGTGTGTGTGTGTGAACTCAGTGGCCAAGCCAGGGCCAGAGGAGCTGAGCCCTGGGACAGCGCTCGTCCCTGGATTTCTGCGACGCTTGCCCAGCCCTGTTCCGAATTGGAAATGCAACCCTATCTGTGCTGAGACCCACTTGTCATGGAATGGTTGAAACTGGGAAAATTCACCCCAAAATATTTTTAACTCAGAGTTCCCGGATAACAGCAGCTACAAGAGAGGGGTGATCGTACTTGAGAACAAATGTCAGGCAGAAAAAAAACAAGGAAAAGATCTGGATCGTAAAGCAACTCCACCACAAGGGAGAGGAGAGTGGCTTCGCTGAGCTGCAGCTCTGGGTCTTCTGCACAGCCCTGTGGCCGGGCTAGGGAGTCCTTACAGTATCTGCCGAGTTATCTGGGAACAGAGGACAGAATAGAACAGCGCCCACACCCACAGCTGCTGAGCTCCTGTGAACTGGGATGTGTACTCCACATTACTAAAGCACAGTGAGATAGGGATCTTGGAAAACCAGGGTACCAGCAGCAGCCAGGGCCATGAAGAACCCCCCCCCCGTCCCTAAGCTCAGGAATGTGTCACCGAGTATCATCTGGTCAAAAATTGCCCAAAGGAAGCAGAGAACCACGGACACATGAAAACACACATTCCAGGGCCAGCTACCAACAGAAAGACTGACGTCAACGTGCAGGTTCATTTTAGAAATAGATCTTGCTTAATACAGGAATAATCAACAGCACCAATGGCGTACCACGATTAAAAAGGGTAACTGTGGAAGTCAGGCAGAAAGCCCTAAAGTCTAACCAATACCATTAAATAAAAAGACCCACTAGTAAAGACCCTGCGGTCAGCTGGCCCTAAGCTGGACAGATACGCAAGAGCCCATGAAAGATCCAAATAGCTACATTACTAGACCTACTGTTTATTTTTTTTTTAATTCTACACAATGCCAGGGTTCTATTAACACACATATTTTATCATTGAATCCATAATTTATCACTGTCTCAAACTTTGCTTCAGTTCAATGGAAAACAAAATCTTAGAGTTTCTGCCTAGGTCTCCTGAGTAATTTTTATTGCCTACCATAATATTTATTGCATTTTTCTTCCAGAGTAGTTTCTTCTCTTTACTGCGTAATCCTTCAGTGTCATTAAAGATTCTGAACTCTCAGAATGCCCGTGCTTCCTTCCTTTCCCTCAGACGGGAGGATTGTTATACAAAAGCTGTCTTTTTTTTCTGTCTTTTTTTAATTCGGTGGTGGGGGTGGAAGGCAGGGAGGCGAGGAGGCAAAGCTGGCACTTTCACACCAGCTGCCCCCAGTCCACCAGAACCGGCTTCTGCAGTACGTGTGAGACAGTGAACCCCAGGACGGCATGGCAAGGCTAACATTTACCAAACTCCTGACCCAGACCCCGGTATTTTGCAGACCCCCGAACTGTGGGCTTTCCCAAACGCACAGGTCAGTTTCACACTACACATTCTTAGAGCCCTACAGCAGCACATGCGGTCTTTCCAGGCATCGCGGGGTTTCCTCCACGACCCTCACAACCCTGTCCCAGGCCGCCCTGTGCTGAGGAGCTTGGCTTCATATACGGACCCCGACATCCTCGTGGCATTTCTTAGAAATGCTTTCTTACAACTCAGTCATTTGTACATCTTTGATCATATCTCGGGAAGACTGCAGAGCCAATGAATTAAAAATATGATTCCAGGTCTCCTGTGTGCCAGCGAGCGCCCTCATTAAAGCAGGCGTGCGAAGAAACCACTTTCCAAGCTGCCAGTCCCTCTGCCCCAGCACGGCCGAGGCCAGGCACTGAAAAGATGCACAGTAAAATTAAATATCTAAAAATTCATCTTTAATTAACAGCACTGGATTCAAGCTAGACAGCGCCACATATCATAGGAGAAACGGCTGAGCTGGCTTCCGCGGGCTTTAATTCAATTAGGACGCAGAGAGTGGCGCTGGGACGGGCAAGGTTAATTGGGGCGGCCAGAACGCAATCATTCCTTACCTAACCAGTCATTAAACTTCTTAACCTCTGAGGGCAGTCCCAGCTCGGTGAAATCGCCTGTGTGGAGAAGGATGTCCCCGTAAGGCATCTGGATACCATCTGTTCTGGAGTGAGTGTCTGAGATGCAGACAAATCGCGTGTGGCCCGCTGGCTTTGGAGTGTCATATGGGATGGGGTCGACCCTAAAGTAGACACAACAGATCCCATAACAGTTAAACACGTCAGAACCCTGGAAATTGTCATCGCACACACATATCCACTGTTAGCCGTGCACACACCCACACCAAACGGGGAGAGGCGGGAGGGGGCCCTGGGACAGGGGACACGGTGGGGCATTTCCTCAGCCACGGCCCCACCGGACACATTCAAAAAGTCTTACTTACCTGGCAGGACAATTCAAAGAAATTAACGTCAGAAATAACCAGGGAAACTGAGAAGAGTGATTAGGATGAAGTTTGGGGATCTTGAACCCCGACTCAGGAAGCAAAATTATGCTGTTTTGCTCTCTTCCTGCTTCACCTGATCCCACTGCTCATTAGGAAATGGACAACTAATTTATTCCTCCTTAAACATGCATAATTTAGGCCACGGACTCATTTCCAGCCAGCCCTCCATGCACGCCCTGCCCACTGGGGAGTGCAGGGACAGCGCTCTCCTGGCCCTTTCCTTCCCACCACCAGTCAGCACCTGCATCTTGTTTTTGCTGAAGGCGTCACAAATCAAATTGTGGGGAGGGAATGTGATACCGAGCTGCCGAGTGCTTCAGAAAGAAACCTGGATGTGAAAAGCCTTTGGCCAGGCCGGCCTTCCTCACCATGAGTTATCTGCAGGCCTGGTTCCCCTTCAGTTGTTGGAAACGCTCCAGAGCCCGGGGCAACAATTCTACTGAGCCTGAACAGAGCGCCCGCTAATGTGTATGTATAGGTCCACACATGCATGAATATATGTAGGGTTTTAGAGACCTAAGCACTGTGAAATTACACTGGGGCATAAGAATCAAAAGGCAGAGTGATCAACCCGAAGCCAAGGAAAATGAAACAGAACATTCTCATTTAATTGACTGTAACAAAGTGTGCTAAATAAACTTGGGAGAGAAATGCAAATCTGACTCCTGGAGCATACAGTTTTAATTATTTAAGAGGTTTGTAGCAGAGTTAAGGATGCTTTAACTATATTAACTCTCCACTGACAGCTTCCTTTAATTTCTCTGTAGGAATGCATGCTTATTTTTGGATTATGGGTGAAAAGAAGCAGTTATAAATGCAAAGAGAAGGTCACAAGAGAAGCAAATATGCAATGAGAAGATTAGAGTGCAAGACATTAAATAAAGACCTATATTTCACATTACAATCCCACGCATAAGAATTAGCATGTAGACGGCAGCAACAAAACATCCCTGCAAGCTGAGCTCCCAGCTCCTCGACCGGTTTTGTCTAATCCCCACCTCCTTCTAAAGGAACCCTCTGTTCTAAGAATGGCCACTGTGGTAAAAAAATGAGGGTGCCAGCGTGTCACTTGGACAGTCTCAAATTTCTTTAGTGATGACTATTTTCCCTTTATCTTTGCAAGGAAGAACACACAGTAAGGGGGGAGGAAAGAGAACAAGAAGACAAGAAGAAGGAAAGAAGGTGAGGAGGAAGGAATCATGAAACAGATAGGACTGCGGGTCTAACAGGAAGCCTAAAAAGACATTTTAACCTCCGCAATGCAGAGTGGGGTTTTCCCAGGAAAGGTTTTAAATGAATGTGCTGCTACGGTGAAGCAACTTCCAGACGCGCTGAGATCTCAGTAACCCCAGAGCCCTCCTGATCAGATCCAGTGTTGCTTGTTTATATATAAAAACGTTTAGCACTCTGGCCTGCGGACCCTCTGTAGATCTGTGCAGACGCCGGGGGCTGCCCTGGGCTGGGTTCATGGTCACCCACTCCCCTCAGCTCGAGGCACAAATGATGCAAAGTGTGACCCACAAAGATGACCTTTATTCTGGACATGACTACAACCCAGCCTATGCTACCGAGATGTCCCCCGTGGCCTCACGCTGTCATGGGTGGGGCTTTTTTGAGGTGGCTGGATCAAGAGTGTGTGATACCGGGGTTAGGGGCGTGATTACTAAATCTACTGACAGTTTTGGCATGGGAAGGCCAGGCCTGGGTGTGAGTCCCACCTGCCCTAAGGATATGAAGCCTGGATGGGCTCTAAGGGTGGAAAGAGGGCTGCGTCAGCTGGCTGTCCTGCTGCTTTGCTGCCTTCTGCTTCTACGAGCCGATTCTCCTCTGTGACGCCCCTGCCAAGCTACCCTGCTTTTCAGCTACCTGATTATGGACTGAAACCCCTAAAACCTACGCAGAAATAAACCTTACTTTCTTCAGCTTTGGACGTTGGGTGTTTTGTCTCAGCAGCAAGAAAAGTAACTAAGACAGGGCTTAACTGCCAAACATTTTTCCCTGTGCAGATACCCGGGGGTTGCCATAGCTTTGCAGAATGGGACCATGTTGTGTACCCTTTTGTGATCTGCTTTTGAGCATCCATAAATGTTCCATTTATGTCAACAAATCTCTATCTGCTTCGTATTTAATGGCTTAGCAATTCCAAAGGCAATATTGTTACTAAGATGAATTTGTATATTTTTTATTTGTTTCCATCTCTTTGGAAAGCTTTAGTTTCTGAATTGTAAAAAATCAATGTGAGAAAAAGTAAGAATTGAGGGATGTGATTGTTAATTTATTTGTAAGTATCTAAGAAACAAACACTAGCATTTAGCTAGTATTTAAGACATTAGGAAATCTAATTCTATTCTAGAGTTTTTCATGTGGTTTTTAGTAATTTTTGAAGTGTATTTTTCTGTGGAGCAAAACAATGATCTGTGGATTTGCTACGTGTAAAGGAAACAAGCAAGAAAATAGAAACCATTCACTTATTCTATATGAAATAAAAATCTAGGTGATACCAATTAACAGAAAATGTAAAACATGTAGAAATTAGAAGAAAATAGAAATAACATCATGTCGCCCAGAGATCATGCACACTGGATGTATAAGCTGATATTTGCTGTGTCTTTTCTCTTAATAAGTAGACACACATTGTATACAAACACACAACGTATACAAATATGATGATGTAGTCTTTTCTAAAATTTGCATTATAACAAGCATTTTCTGAAGTTTGCATAAATTAATAAAACTGTTTGTGATGGATTAAAATAAAAGCTTGGTGTCCTCCTGTCCATCCTGTCCAGGACTCGGTATGACCTGTGTCATCTGGGCACCAGAATGCATGAAGCAGAGAAATCAACCAGGTCTCCGTTCTGTGGCTCTACCCACACCAGCAGCTGGTCACCACCCGATACAGAACTCATCCCCAGCTCGGCTCCAGATTGGGCAAGAAACCTTCTGAGACTGTGGGCAACTCCAGTGTTTGGGTCACCTCAGAGAACATGGACACACCCGGCAGAGTGAGCAATTCAGCACAGTGCAAGCAGCACAAAGGTAGAAGGAGAGGGCTGCCAGCTCTCAGAGGAAAGGAGAGGAGAGCTCCAAAGCAGAGAACAGGACCAGCGGGGATGCACGGAGGGTCCCCCCACACACAGCTGTCAACTCAGAGCCGAAGGTGAAGGCTTTGGGAGGCCACCAAGGGTGGGTTCAGGGCAGGGAACCCAGGAGCAAGGTGCAAGCAAATGCAAATGCAACGCATTCGGGGGTCCCCTGACCCCACCACTGACTGGACTAAGTGCAAAGCAAGAGATGGCTTGGGAAGACCGCACAGGGCCAGGTGAGGGACAGTGACACCTTCACCTGGGACCACAGGGAGGAAGACACCGCCACCCACAGATCCTTGGAGCGGAAAAGCAAACGGCACAGGGGAGGTGGTTACAGCAGAGACACCCTAGGGCAACCACCTGCCTCCAACTGGAAAGACCCATGATCCAGACAGTGGACACTCGCAGCCAGGAGGGGACAGGGACAGAGATCCGGCCCATGCCTGGAAGGTCCCCCATGCTCTGCCTTCTTCCTTAGTTAAGAACCTCGAAGCACACCACACGCAGCTGACTTCCCAGGTGACGCCATGTCTCCCCGGGGCCCTGCGGCAAACACTGTCTCAGTGACCATCTCACCAAGATGACCTAAGCCCCAGAGCCATCTGGCACTGAGGACATCTGCAGGTGCCCTGGAGCACACACAGTGGACAGCAAGACAGCGTGGGAATGCGAGAAGGAAACACAGCTCCACAGCGACACAGCAAGGGAGACCCCAAGCCCTTTCCCCACCCCCAGAAACCCACAGTGGGTGCTGATGGCTCTGCTGGTGAAGTTTCAGTTTCAGATCCTGTACCTCCCAGAAACCCGAGCCACAGCCTCGAGCTGGAGACTGAAGAGTGGGGTGACCACGCCGGCTGAGTGCTCGGCTCCAGGAAAAGCCCTGATGTCCTTTGAGCTTCCGTTTCTTCTGTAAAATGGGAATAATAATAATAATAATAATAATGTTCAGTTTGCTACACCACTTTGAGGATAAAAACTGTCCACACAGCACTTGTGCCAAATGACCACAGAGAAGCAGAAGAGCTGGAAGGTCAAGCGTGTTTGATTTCAGAGTCAGCCCGGCCGGCGCTGGGTCTCACCTACCACTGGCTACCCGTGTGACATCAGACACGTGCTTTAACCCTGGAGCCGCAGTCCCCTCATCGGTGACATGGACAGGAAGACAGTGCTTACCTCCCGGGACTGTTGTGAGGGCACAGAAGGACAATGAGCTCACAGCATTTAAGACAGTGTTAGGTGGGGTTTTTGTTTTTTGCTTTTGCTGTTAGCTAAAGAATTTTTTCTACTAGTAGAAGCAGCGGTAAAACAGCACACACCCAGCATTCCGCATGCACAAAGCCCTGGGTTCAATTTCCAGTGCGTGGGGGGGGTAATATCACTCAGGGACCCTGTGAGAACTGGACAGGAGGAGATGACATAGGCAGCACCCAGTGCAGTA